>PVIJ01005729.1:60328-100395 GCA_004024925.1 Scalopus aquaticus | reverse complement strand
TCAGTGCTCGGATTGGACACTGAGGTTTGACCTTTAACAGGATAGGCTACCTGTTATTCCGCCAAATAAGAGCCTGGGGTATAAATGTGTGTATGTGCCTGTATGTGATGGATTGATTGAAGAAGAAGCTTGAAAATAAAGCTGCTGCCTGCCTCCGCTGATTACCGAACTTGGTGTCGCGTCTTTCTTCCTGCTGGACAGGGGACCGCGCGCGACATTATAGCACTTTTATGTCACTAAATATAAACACTTAACATACAAGCAAAGTACTTTTACATGAGAATTTTATATTAGTGATATTGAATGACTGGCAGGCCACAGTATATATATATATATATTTTAAGCTGTGATGAGAAAGTAAACAGGTAGAAAAAATTTCTGGCTGTCTTTCAGAATAAAGGCTCACCTATTTCTTAAAAGAACAAAATCCATAGCTTTTCATATAGTTTTCACAAACAAACTGTAACTGTAACTGTTTATTCAATATGAAAAATTAAGATTTCTAATTCGGTTGCATGCTAATTTGTCATTATTTCAGACACTTGTGGCTGTCACATCAACATGCACTAGAGAGTAATAAACACTTATTAAAAGTTACTGATAAGGGGAAGTAAAGACTGTCAACTCATTCTACCAAAGTAAACATGTTATGATGACATTGTTTTCTAGGAGCATTCCTGTGTTTGAATTTAAGCACTGGGATAAAGAGCAAATGCAGTAAACACAAAAATTCTTAGAGGTTAGCCTTTTATTATAGTATTTGATGATTATTCTATATCCAATTGAAGCTGTATCCTTTAACCACATCTGATTTTGCTGTTAAGCAAAGATAACTAACACACAAGTTAATTATAAAACAATAATCGCTAGGGCTTGAAATAGTTTTCAGGAATTTATCAAGTAAAGTTTTAAAAAAGTTATAGTAAGAGTTCTAGAAATGAAGTAAAACCATTCACAAATCAAAATAACATGAAAAAACTAATATAAGACAAAAAATCTAATTTAAAAATAGGCAAAAGAGCTGAACTGACACTTCAAGAAAAATACATAGTCAATAAGTTCATAAAAAGGGGAAAACAAGTCAAAACTACAATGAGACACACTTCACATCCAACAGAATAGCTATAACCAAAAAAGTCAGGTAAGTATTGGGAAGGATATGGAGAAAGCCACTGGAACCTTCTCATACACTGCTCTTCCTGCCATAAAATGAAGCAGTCAAGTGGAAGGCAGTTTAGCAGTTCCTCAAATGCTACACACACAACTGCCATATGACCTAGCAATTCCACTTTCGGATATACATGACCAAGAGAAATGAAAACATGTCCCCGCAAAAAATGGTACATGAATGGTCACAGGGCACAACTCAAATATCCCAGGAATATCCCAGAAAACAACCCAAAGGCCCGTGAATGATGAATGGATAAATAAAATATGGTATTATCCATACAGTGAATATCATTTGTCAATAAAAATAAAGCATGATGCATGCTGCAACATAGGTAAACCTTGAAAACACGATGCTAAGTGAAAGAAGCCAGTCACAAAAGGAACATATTGCATGATTCCATTTATAGAAAATTCTTAGAACAGGGAAATGTACGGAGATAAAAACACAAACTAGTAGTTACCTAAAGTTCAGAAGATTAGGGGAAAATGGAGAGTGACTGCTAATGGGTGTAGGATTTCTTTTTTGAGGTGGTAAAATACTCTAAAATTGACTGTGGTGATGGTTGTATAATTAACTGTAAATATACCAAAAATTACTGAATTGAATTGTATGAATTATAAGCTATAAATATATAAATTATACATAAAACTGAATTTTACAGCAAAAAATAGCCTGAGGAGAAATAAAACTCCACATACAACTTCTGAAATGAGTATGCATTTTTTTTTTTTGTATTTGAGGAGAAACAATATACATACTTCTTAAATCATAATCATCCACTGGAACATATCACACTCCTATCAATGGAGCATAAAATGTATAGACTCAAGTACTGGGAAAGTCATACTCACGCAAGCAATTCTACCAAGAAAAGGAAAGACTGAGAAAAAAACGGCTACTTTAATATCCTAAACTTACAATTATTGAAGAGTCAGCTTAAATGCTTTTATTTGTGAGGCATATTAGTTAGGATAGATGGGATCACAGAAAGTCCTTCCTCCTCCTAATAGAAATAAAAAAAGCAATGTGTAAATAAAAGTGTGGGAAAGATGACACTAGTGCTTATTAAGTAATTTTAAATGGATGTGATCCCAACATTACCAGTAACAGAGGTCCAAACTACATACTGCTCTCTCTACTTGTTTACTCTCTCTGAAATCTCTATCAGCCTAAGATAACCTTATTAATTCATTTTAATTTGTAACAATGAACAGTGCTGGAGTCTAAGCTGAAAGAATAGCTTAAATAGTTATGATCTTTTTAACTAAATACAGACAATAAACACCTCACTTATCAAATGAGGCCAGGTTATATAGCTAGACACACCTTGTATTTTACTATTAGTTTGCATCTTCATTAAGGAATGTTGTTGGCCTTCAGACTAATTTTTTTACTCATCTTATTGTCCAGAAAAAACACTTCAAAGTAAATAGAGCCAAAGTAAAATATAATTCAGACTGTGATTTCTACAAACCCACAATAACGTCCAAATTGATCTATTTTGACTGCAAAACCCACTGTATCTGTTTTGAGGATTTTGCCACAGGAGAACTAGAGAGTTGGTCTTTTGCAACAAGCTCTAAGTTGGTTGAACTTAGAGCTTGTTTAGCAACAAGCTCTAAGTTGTTGAACAAGCTCTAAGTACCTTATAGTCTACACTTTTAAAAATGGGAAAAGTTTAAAGTGTAGCCTGTATCACTGGGCCAACAGACACAGAACTCAGTGAGAATAAACCAAAGGCCATGAGTTTTTGATATCAATACAGATACTGATAAGATGACATGGCTGGAGAATAGCTGTCATTATCATTCTACTGTTACTGATACACTTCTTTTGCTTTCTTTTTCAAATATCTTTGATAACTGAAAGACAGATGGGGACTGAAAATCCTCGGGTTGTTGCAATATTAAGCAGAAAGTAAATGAAAACAGGCCTAGCCTAAACAAGTAATTTTTTAAAAAACCCACCATCACCATTCAATAATGCATTTCTTTAAACTTTTCCATCTCTGGTCCTGTCACTTATTTCCACCTTGACTTCAATGTCCTTATCAACTCACCTCACTTTACTCCTCACTTTACTAACAGCCCCACGGAGACCCTCTCCCCAGTACTGAATTATTGTCTTCAAAGTTCACTCCTTTCTTGGCAGCTTTTTAAACTGGATGCCTCAGAGATGAGGTTTTTAAGTGGTTTTGGTCCACTCATAATCATTCTGAACAACTTTCTCTAATGGCCATTCACCATCCTGCTTGGGCAAAGATGCCATGGAGTTTATTAACCATTTTACAACTCTGCTACTTAAAGGAGCAGATTCAGTACAGTACTGTGCTTGAACGGTTTAAAGTTTGGGGCACTACATTCCCTACCATGCAGTGAACAAATCTCACATTATAAGCTTCCATTTGCTGAAAACTGTTCTATAAAGTCTCTTCTCCTTTCAACTATCCCCAACTCCTACAATTTTTTTTTTTTTCAGTCTCCCAGCCTCCACTACTACTTTCTCACACTCAGCAAAGGAGTCGTGACACTACTTGTCGACTGACCAAACCGGTGCAAAAATGCACTTGAAGGGGTTTGGAAAGAGGAAGAATAATGTCTGCATCCTTGGTGCCTATGGGAGTCCCAGAAACAAAGTAGGAACTTTGGTTAAGGTAGCACATTACGATGGAAGAGAAAACAGTTCTGCTCATCTCAAAAAAAGGAAACAGTAAGATAAAGTAGAGCGACTGCACCCCCAAACCAGGAAGTTTTTCCCTCCCCTCTTGCAATTAGTGGCACACAGGGCAAAGGCCCTTGTTTTGGGAACTTAGTGGGAATGTGGGAGAACAGAGGAATAATAAGAGCTGTTGGCTTTTCCTGAGCAAAAACAGAATACAAAGGTGGCTGACGCACATCGCAGCTCGGGGCGTTTATTTGATCAAAAGAGAGGGGCAGGTTCCGTGGACTCCAAGGGCCATTACCCACTAGGCGAGTGCAGAGAGCCCGGCGCGGTCGTCACCCCAAGTCAGGACGGGCTGCTCCGGGATTTCCAGGAGTCGGTTCCTCCCCGCCGGCGCGGCTTGCAAGGGCCGGACATCCCCGCCCGGGTCCCAGCACTCACCCCCGCAGTGTCTTCAGCCGAACATTCCAGCAAACTCCGGTCGATGGCCTGCACCTCGGGCTCCAGCTCCGACGCCATCTTCCCTGCTCGTTCTCCCCAGAGCTGACGCCGCTACCGCCGCCCGAGGGCCGCGGCCTCGCCACAGTCCGGGCAGCCGCGACCGCCACCCGTGCCCCAGGCAGTAGGTCCGGGGCCGTCCAGGCGGCCGCGGGGAAAGGAGACAGAGAGTAGGGTGAAATGCACCGAACGAGAGAGACGGCGGCCTCCTGCGCTCCCTCCCGGGCTCGGCGCCCGCAAGTCAAGTCACTGCCTCGTCCCAGCCTCGGGGAAGGACACAGAGGACCCCGGAGCTGGCACCCTCGCTCGCTGCTACCGCGTCCAGCACCGGGAAAGGGGCAATACCACCCTAAAGGCGAAGCGGAGCACCCTGGGAACTGTAGTCGGCCTCCGCTCGGCCGGGGAGTCTCTGGAGCCCTTATAGGGTGCCCCACCAGGGCTTTGTGGGAGTTGTAGTCCATTTGTTAACGGGAGACATGAACATATGGCAGTGAGCGGGCGGGACTTATCTGCACAACCAGAATCATGGGAAGAGGGTAATGGAAACACAGCGCGCACCTGGTGAGAAGCCGAAGAGCAAGACACTGTGGGAACTGTAGTTCTACCCCCCCACTCCTTTCCACGTTTTTGTATTCCTACGTCCTAGGACAGTGTCTGGCATGTTCTAGACGGTCAAGTACTTTGCATATGGTAGGCACTCAAATACTCCTTGAAAGAATAAATGAGTGACGTTCTATTGCTATAGTTCTATGGATGACACATCCATCACCCCCCCCCATTCTTTCGTAATCAACGTGAATGTTACCTTGTTTAAATGTTGTTAAAGAAAAAATAATTACAAAAAAAATCCAAACAGTTTAGTTATGACCATTTATCAAAATGTATTAGAAATCTTGTTGCAAAGGAAAAGGAATCTACCAAACCAACTCAAAGACTAATTCTTTGAATAAATATTAGGGACATTTTATGGAAACAGATCATTATTAAACTAGACAAGAAAATTATGCTTTCCAAAATGGTTGCACCAATTTACATTCCCACCAATAATATATAGCGTATCTCTTTCTTCACTCCCTCACCAACACTTGTTGTTAGCAGTCTTTTTGATGTAAGGCATTCCCGCAAGTATGAGATTATCATCTTACTGTGGTTTTGCTTTAATATTTTTAAATATGCTGATTCAGTAGTGTTTCTTAGATTATTGTACTTAGAAACAAATCTTGGGAAACTAATCTCCCTTTTTGAGTGCATACTGATCCTCTTTTAAATGAGTTTTTCCTTTGTGCTTTATAATTATGTATTTAGACATCTTCACTTAGTATTAGCTATAAGAGTATTTTTTCTTTTTTTGGAAAATTATTGACATAAATGATATACATATGTAAGTTAGGAATACAGCACAATCATTTGAAGAGGGCTGTGTTAAGAACATGTACCTTCAAAGTAGTTTCCCATTGGCTTCTGAAAAGCTGGGCATTCTAGAAACATCCCCTGCCCAAGACCAATTTTTATGTTGGTTTATTGGCTTGGTGATGCCTTTATATTATTAATTCAATTGTGTGGCATTGTCCCTATTTGTAAGTTTTTAAGGGAGAGTTCTTTTTTCTGCTCAAAGTGAAGACTAAAATCTTGTCATTTTCCTCTGCTTGTCAGTAAGCTTTTTCCTGGTGTATGCTTTCCTTCATATTACATTCCTTTGAAAACCTTGTTGTATGTGGCAATCTAAGTTTCAATTTCAGTGTTTCTTGTGCTCAAGTTCTTCACATAAGTTCTCATGTGGGCATTAAGACCTAAGGTCCAACTTCCAGTTAAACATGGCATATTGAATATCTCATTACATTAAAGGCGAAAAAGGAAAGATATAATAGGAGTGAGAATGACAGCACCATAATTTTGGAAGATGGGAAGCAACTGGATAAGAAGTAAGTGATTTACAGATCAGAGACTGCTGAAGCTTAAGTCAGCAGTAGAGCAAACCAGAATCAAGCTAATTCATATGCAGAAACCTGAAATATTTAGAAATCTGAAGTATCATGTTCCTCTGAGAAACTGGAGAATATGATGCCAAAAAAAGAATATTGTTTGAAAGTCAATATAGCAAGAGGTTAGATTACTTTTTGTCCCACCCTGGAAAAAGACTGGAGGTTTACACTCTAGAAAGAACACACCTAAGGGTCTATGACACCTGAGACCAGAAGAGACCCAGCCACTGCTGAGAGCAGGGGCACTGTACTGAGTACTAGGGCATTCATTTAAAGTCTACATGCTGAAAAGATTTATCTCAGCTCATTTCCCCCTCTCAGTTCTGAGAACACCAGTGGCCAGCTTGTACTTCCAAACAGGAGTCTGAAAAAACTTTCTCACAGGAGACTGACCAGCCCAAAAGAAAAAATCTGTCAGTGGAGTGGAACTCTATAGATTGCTTAGGTTTCTATAACATAATCGACAGACTAGACGACTTTATCCAGAAATGTATTTTCTCACAATTTTGAACACTTGAAGTCCAAGATCAAGGAGTTAGCAAGGCTGGTCTTTGGTAAAATCTGTTTCCTTGATTTGCGGACAGCTGCCTTCATGCTGTGCTCTCACATGACCTTTCCTTTTTGTGTGTGTGGAGATAGAGTCCTTTGGTGTTTCTTCCCTTTCGTATCTAAATGGATTAGAGCCCTTGTGACCTTATTTAACTTTAATTACTTCCTTAATGGCCTGTCACCAAATATAGCTACGTTGAGGGTTAGGAGTTCAATTTAGGAAGTTGGCGGGGGGGGGGCAATTTATTTTTTTTTTAAGATTTATTTATTTATGCATCCAAGAACTGGGGTGTGGGCCTGAGGTGTGAAGTGGTGAGAAGATTCACCAGCAGAACAGGCAGATCGACTGAAGTACACTGCTGAGGGGAGCAGCGGGTGAGACAGGAGAGGTCTGCTGCGCCATGTGGGAATCTCCCTGGCAGGGGCTTGAACTCATGCTTCGGTGGCTGTGGATAGCTTAACCCGTTGTGCCACCAGGGAGGCCCCAGGGGGCACAATTTAGTTCATAACAGATCCCAACAAAATGGTACAGTTGGGTCACCTCACCCATGTATAAAGAATTTACAATGATCTTTTTAATTACCCATTCTAAATATGAGCAGATAGGCAACTGTGCACAGATATTTGAGCAAAGTCTGTAAAAGAGAGATTAAAAACTAAGAAGGAGGGCCTCTTTGGTGGCCGAGGGATTAAATCTCAGTGCTAGGACCTCTATGGCCTGAGTTTGATCTGGGCCAGGGAGCTGACCCATATGGTGCAGCAGACCTCTCCCTGTCTCACCTGTGATTCCCCTCAGCAGTGTATTTCAGTAGACCCATGTGTTCTGGTCCCACTCTGTCTCTGGTGAATTCTCTCACCACCACCTCCTATACCTCTGGCCTACACCCCAGTTCTTGTATGCATAAATAAATAAATCTTTTAAAAAATAAATAAAAGTATAATGATTATCAATAGTTGGCCCTTTTTAGAGATCGTGGGTAAAATTTTGAGAACTTTTGTTCTTAAACTGTTTCAAAGCACTGAACTGAGATCTTCCTGCTCTAGGAGAGTCACACCAAGGTAGTTTCATCTATGGTTAAGTCTGTGGATACACACTCTGCTTTTCTCTCTTGGGGACAAGGTTAACTACCCTTGGGTAGTAACAGGAATGTTACAAAGCAGTTGGTAAAGATCTAAGGCAATAAAAAAGTAAATAAGTCAACATATTATACGGACTAATAAGTGAAGTTTTTGAAGAATATCACATTTTCTGTATCTATGACACTGATATAAACTACCTCTTAGGAATAGAATGCTGGCAATCTTATGGTTTTCTGCTCCTGAAAGTCAGCTTATCAAGGTTAACAGTTTTGTTATTGACTCCATTTAATTAATTATACATTTTTTCCATTTTGTATTAAAATTTTTAGTTAGAAGCTTATTTTTTAGCAGATAATATTTTCACTGGTCTGCAATTTGAGTAGTATAGAAGGGCATAATGATGAAAAGTAGCCACCTACTCCTTCCTTTAGTTATTAAGTTCCCTTTTCTGGAGACTATTTCCATATTCTTATGTGTCCTTCAAGAGAGTTTCCGTACAAGCATATTTTCATTTTTCTATCAGTGATAGTATTCATGCACATTTTCCGCATTTTTTTTAAATTTAGAAGATTTTTCCATATCACAATATATAGCATTGTCTCAGTTTTAAAATAGGCTACCTAATATTCCAAAGGATGTATGTTTCATTTATTTAGCAATTTCTCATTGGTGGTATTTAAACCATTTCCAGTCTTTTGTCCTTGCAGATCATACTGCAATAAACAAACTTGTAAAAGTGACATTATACACATGTGAATACATCTGTGGGAACGATAAAAGTCCTAGAGCTGAAATCCCTGGAATACAGGATATAAGTGTTTTTTTATTTTAATTTTTTATCAAAATTATTCATGAACAATTTTCAAGAAATATATAGTTCCACAAAGTTTATTTAAAAGAAGAAAGAAAAGAGAAAGCAGTCCCTTGTCCCTTCCCCCATTTCTGCCATCTCAGAGGCAGTTAGAATTATTTTAGCTGCTTCTATATCTCAAAATAGTTTCCTTTTATTGCTTCTTGAGTTTTTTTTCCATTTTAGGTATAATCTATGCACTTCCTGTCCTGAAAAAATGAAGACTTAGCCCCTGCCCCCGCCATGTGCATAAACTCTGCCTATTCCTCTATCTTCCTGATACACTTAGGTACATTTTCAGTTTACATTATTATGCTGATAAAAGTTATTTATAGCTGAGTCATACAGTAAATAATGATGACTTTTCTTAAAGAACCTTTTGTTTTCCACAGAGCTAATAATTGTTTTATTTTTCTATTTCATAGTTTTCTCCAGTTCTCCACCAATTATCTAGAGCTCTCATTATTTTGAAATATGTCCAGTTGTCTATTCATTTTATCGTGTAGAATTCTTTCCCGGAGTTTTCTAATCTACTCCCAAATGGACTGGCCACCCTATTAGCCTAGTGTCAAAGGTGTATTTTCATAAAGCTAATGTGGTTTCAGCATCAGGGACTCTCCTTTGCCTTAACAATGTATTGAACTGATCCTGAGTTTTGTAAAATTTTCTTTTTTTTATTATAGTTTAATGTATTTTAATAGCAAGCTTACAAGAATAGCACAGAAGACATCATTAAAAACATGTACTTGCATGTAGTACAACTCAGAAAAGTATGGTGACTAATTGCTATCCATAAGAAATTTGTTTCAAAAAAATCAAAATGCTGGCATTGTCCAGAAAAATTTAAATGTTTATTTGTAATTGCTATAAAGTTGAACTGCTGAAACTTGTCCACTGAAACATCTTGACTTACATTCATGCTTTATGTCCCTGCTTATGTTAAAAATTCACACACAAGTGAAAATGGAAAAACTGCCAATACCAGATTTCTGTACCCTATTTTTCTCCTTTCATGCTATACTTAGTAAAATTTGACTACATTGGGGAAAAAAAACTAACTAACTAATTTGACCACATTGGGGAAAAAATGAAACTAATTTCATTTTTTGAGAATGAAATGTTTCTCATCATAGCAGATTCTTAAGCACCTTCTCCACACGTGCTGTGCTAGCAGGACGTCTTAAAGATTAATTGTTACATGTCTGGCATTGACTGCACACAGGTTGATGTCTTCAAAAAGGCCAAACAGGGCCTCCTTGGTGGCACAGCGGGTTAAGCGCAGCACTGTGAAGCTATCCAGAGTCTCTGCAGGACTATTCGATACCAGGCCAGGTAGCTTCCCACATGGGGCAGCAGAACTCTCCTGCCTCACCCGCTGCTCCCCTCAGCAGTGTATTTCAGAGATCTGCCTGTTCTGCTCCCCACCCTGTCTCTGGTGAATCATCTCAACACCCCACATCTCTGCTTATATGATAAATAATCTTTTTTTTTTTTTTTAAAGGCGAACCGGATAGGCCTCACTTACCTGTGCAAAGCAGCAATAGTTGTGCTCTGGGAGGCAGACCTGTTTTGATGTCTGGAGCAATTTCTAGCACCAGACACTGGAAGAGAAGTTTGCAAATCAGAAGTTTGGTGGACTTCTGAAAAAGTCTATTTTGGAGTGCTGCAGTACCCAGCCTATAATGATGAGGTTTCTTCACCCCGCCAGTAGAGGGTACACTCTTGCCAGTGGGTTTTGCAGGCAGTTGCTTCCTTGGTGCTTTCCCATTGGTGGATTTGCGAACTGTCGACTTTGTATAAGCCATGGTATAGAGGCCTCCTCACTTACCCTCCTTCTGTAGGAGAAGCTCGGTGAGCTACAGGTGGCACTGGTGTTAGAAGGCGATGGCCCCCCAGCAGTGGCTGGGAACATCAGTTTTTAAAATGTAAAATTTTGGGCCTCCCTGGTGGTGCAAGGGGTTGAGTCTCAGCATTGTGAATCTATCACCAGCCACTGCAACAGGAATTCGATCCCCAGTCAGGGAGCTGACACACGTGATGCAACAGACCTCTCCTGTCTTGCCTGCTGCTCCCCTCAGCAGTGTATTTCAGTGGATCCACCTGTTCTGCTCCCCACTCTGTCTCTGGTGAATCCTCTTACCACCCCACCCCCCACCTCTGGCCTACACCCCAGCTCTTGTATGCATAAATAAATAAATCTTTTTTAAAAAATAAGTAAAGTGTAAAATTTTAAATTTTTCAAAAATTTAACCATGATTTGTTAAATTAGTGTGTCTTTCCTACCAACTTTCCCTCTGTCAAACTTCCTCTCACATTACAGTTTAGGACCCAGCTAAAGGGAAATTAGACATCCGTTCAGTTTGGATTTAGTTGGATTTACTTGCATAGTTTACAATAATGTCTGCATAAAACAAGGTTATTGCCAGTCATGCTAGTGGGAATTGCTCCAAGAATAATCTTGAATGTACTGCCTACTGTGTTAACTCACCCTGGGTTACAAGCAGGCTTATAGTTCATAAGGAGATATGTACAAGTCCTATGGTATCTGGAATAGGGGTGGAGAACAAGGTTTGACTATAAAGGACCAGAAACTAGTCTGTGGAAAATGTTTCCAAGCATCAGATTTAGGAAGCATAAGTGATGGATTCCATTCTCAGCAATGCCTACTTAAAATGGAAGTTCTCTCCTGTGAGGAATATACTAGATAATAGAGTACATACAATTATAAGTGTACTATACTTTTTTTTTGGTTGGAAATACATAAATAGAATTTGTCAGAATTCTGCACGAACCTGTAGCAGTATTACAAATGATACTATGCAATGTTACAGTGTTTATTTTATATATTTTTACTATCAATAACAAAAACAGATTTTGATGACCCATTCTAAAGTCTGGTTTCTCTTCCCACTCTCTGTAAAGGAAAATCTCACAAAATTATTGTCATATGAAGAGTTGATCAAAAAGTCTGTAGCTTTTGTTTTAGAACTTTACATTTCATCGTCTGTAAATTTTACCTCAAAAGAAAAAAATAGGTGGGGCCTCCTTGGTAGCGCAAAAGGTTTAAGTTATGAAGCTATCCGCAGCCACGGCAGCGTGGGTTCAATCCTCAGCCAGGGAGATTCCCACATAGCGCAGCAGACCTCTCCTGCCTCGCCCACTGCTCCCCTCAGCAGTGTACTTCAGTAGATCTGCCTGTTCTGTTCCCCACTCTGTCTCTGGTGAATCCTCTCACCACCCCACACCTCTGGCATAGCCCCCAGTTCTTGTATGCATAAATAAATAAATCTTTATTTAAAAAATGCAAGAAATTAAAGAGATGTTGATCTATTAGTAATGTGTGTCTTGAGGCAGTTGGTGAGAAATGTACTGATGTTTGCGCTTGATCTGTCTGTAATTCTTCAAAAAAAAAAAGATGAATTGATGGATGACTAGAGGAAAGGATGGATGGATAAATTTGTGATAAAGTCAGTGAATTTAGGAAAAACACCCAGTGTTTACCCCGTGTTTTTCCTTTTAACCACTATTATACTTCTCAGACCCTGACACCACATGTCAGGGGATCTCTCTGTGACACCAAATGAGTGTCCTACCATTTGGTTCAATTCTGACACTGTCTACCTGGAGAAACTCACAGATCCCACAGGTTAAGGATCCAGTCCCACAAGACTGCACCCTCTTTACTTTCGATGCCTATCGGGGTCCAGGTTCTCTGTGGGCTTCTGACATGTGGGTTATAAATTTGAGATTCCCAGGATCCGCTCCTAGGGTTTCATTAATTGGTTAGAGTGGCTCACAGAACTCAGAAACACAGAATTCAGTAAGTACTTAAGTTTATCAGTATATTAGAGGATATAGATGACCAGGCAGATGAAGAGGTACTTTTGGTGAGGTCTGGCAGGGACCCAAGCGCAGGAATTTCTGTCTGTGGAATGGTGGGGCGTCACTCTCCTGGGAGTGTCTGAGAGCTCCATTATTTGGAGGCTTCCTCAGGCAGGCTAGGTCAATTATGAACTCCATTTTTAGCCCCTCTTCCCTCTAGAGAAGTGTGAGGGGGGCTAAGTAGCCAAACTTGTGACACTAAACGAGAATCTGTCTGGCGACCAGCCCCTATACAGGAGCCACTTAGGAGCCCACACAGAGTTGCCTCATTAGAACAAAAGATGCTCCTAGTGCTTTTATCATTTTGATATTTACAAGGGTTTCAGAAGTGCCTGTGTCAGGGGCTAGGGATGAAACTAAATATATGTTTATTATTATTTTTAAAGATGCATTTTATTTACTTATGCATACAAGAACTGGGGTGTATGGCAGAGGTACGGGGTAGGGGGGTGAGAGGATTCACCAGAGACAGAGTGGGGAGTAGGACAGGTGGATCTACTGAAATACACTTCTGAGGGGAGACAGTGAAATACACTCCTGGGAGAGACAGGAGAGGTCTGCTGTGCCATGTGGCACTCATGCTGCAGTGGCTGCCAATAGCTTCATAGTGTTGACACTTTAACTCCTGAGCCACCAGGGAGGCCCTATGTTTATTACTATAAATTACAGTATCACAAAATTTTAAGTGTAGATTTTTGGGGTAGATATGTGATTCGTTGTAAATTCTCATGACTTTTCTATAGGTTTTTTAATTTTCATAATATCCTGTTGGGAGGAAAATGATGCAGCTGAAAAAACATAGGGGAAAAAGTATTATAGACATGAATCAAGCAGTTAACTCATACAAATGTTATTCTTTGGGCCTGGGACAGTTGGTTGAAGATGGTCAAAATGTACAAAGATGAATAAGTACTGGCAATGTAATGTATGACATAATTACCCTAGTTAGTACTATTGCATGGTATATTTGAAAGCTGTTAGAATATTCCTGAGTTCTCATCATAAAGAAAAACCATTTTTTCCCTCGTTTTAAAAATCTATATGAGATGATGGATGTTAACTACACTTGTGGTGATCATTTCACAATGTGTGACGTCAAATTATTATGCTGTACACGTAAACTTACATAGTGCTATTTTTCTATCATATTGCAATAAAACTGGAAAAATATTCTATTTTTCTGATGTTGTGATGTTTGTGGCATTTATCAGCTTCTGACTTTTGTAATTTGTTATGATTTCTCATTCTAAATATTTACTTTCATACTTAATTTTGTATTTGTAATTTTGTATTTTATCTTCTTAAAGAGGATCTCCAAATTGTACAAAATCTGGGCCCCACAAAACCTGGATTTACTCCTGCCTGGTACACAGCCAACATTCTGAATCTCTTTCCAGCTTTTCTCTTTGGAATCTCCAGTCTCCATTATCCTGAGGAATGAATCCCTTCATCCTACCTGTGTTCAAACTCCTATTTACTGGACCCCCATGTCTTATCTTCTTCATTCTTGGATGTACTCACATTTTGATAGAGTATATATCCCAACATTACAGGACAAGTTGAGGGGAACCCCAGAAACCCTATTTGTGCCCACTCTAAGTAGGTTCAACTATCTGCTGCATCAAGATAAACCATACTATAGTGTGTAAGGAACTTTAATACGATTAGTGTGCAACAAAGAAAAGACATAGAATAAAGTTTCCAAATCAAGCACCTGAAGGTATTCATCCCTTCAAGGGTAAATATCCAGCCAAATAGGGTTGGCCCAAAATCCTTTCACAAGTCTAAGGCACCTCCTGGTTGGGACCCATAGGAAAAGGGCAGAAGGGACCCAGCATGTCTGGGACAGAAAGAGCAAAATCAGGGCCTCTCTGGTGGCGCAGCGGTTGAGTGTTGCTCTGTGGAGCCGTCAGCAGCATGTGATGCGAGTTCGACGCCCAGCCCAGGAGAATCCCACATGGTGCGGCAAGACCTCTCCTGCCTCGCCCGCTGCTCCCCTCAGCAGTGTATTTCTGATCTGCCTGTTCTGCTCCCCACTCTGTCTCTGGTGAACCCTCTCGCCACCCCATGCCTCTGCCCTGTACCCCAGCTTGTATGTATAAATAAATAAATCTTAAAAAAAAAAGAAAGAGCAAAATCAGAATCAAGATAAAAGCTGCCATTGTTAACCTCCCCATGGTTTCTCACTCACATCTGTTTCAACCAGTTCAAGGCTGAGAAGCAAGTGCAGTTTCTTCACATGTCTCTGCTCCATGTGCCTCCTCCAGGTCTCTTTCTGGCTCCCATTCTTTTGTCCTTCCTTCTCCACGGTCCTCTATACCTCCCCCTCCTCTCTGCTCAGCTTCACCCTTCCTTGGGTGGGGCAGGAAACCTGGAACCTCCCCCTGGGGGCCACCCTGTTACACTAATAACTTCCTAAGAAAGGTTGCATGAGAAACTCATTTCAGAAAACTTGCAATTATGAAATTGTCTTTATTGTACTCTCCCACTTGGTTAATAGTTGGTCTGAGTGAGGAATTTTAGGTTGGAATAATTTTACTCCAGAATTTTGAAAGCAGCTCCCAGTTGTCTCAAGGGAGAAACGTAATGCCATTCTGACTTTTGATTCCTGTTTTTCTATCTTTGGAAACTTAAAGGAACTTCATTTTATCCCTAGAATCTGAAATTTCACAAGGTGACTTGATGTGGGTCAATTTTCATTCACTGGTGCTGAGCATGGAGTGAGCTTTTTCTAGCTGAAAAATTAATTTAAGATTTGGGGAATTTTAAATAATGAAAGGAACTCCTGGGTTAGTCTTCTATTTTTACTATCTTTCTCTCCTACTTCCATCTCTTTGTGTCTTTGCTCTTTTTTCTGGGAGATTTCCTGAATTTTATTTTCAATCCTTTTAATGAATTTTTCATATCTTCTTTCCATTTTTAATTCCCAGGAATTCACTTTTATTCCTTGGCTGTTTTCTTTTAAGCAACTTTTTGTTCTCATTTTATGGTTTCAATATCTTACCCCTGAGGATATCAATTATAGGTATGGTTTCATTGTTTTGTTCTTGTTGAAATCTTCTGCCCTCCTATGTAATTTCTGTTCTATCCAGGTTTCTTTTATTTTGTTGGTTTGGGCTCTGCTTTTTTGCATCAGAGCCTGCAATCTGTGGTTATTGGCTCGTTTTTAAAGGGGGAGGGATTAAAAAGCTCTGGAAGCAGGAGTAGGACATAGCAATTTGAAAGTTGCTATAAAATGATCTATTTGGGATGTTTCATTGGGAAATCTTGCATGTCAGTATCTCTAGGTCTTTCTTCTTAGTCTAAGTATAGTTCTCAGAGAAAATTCTTAGTCTTTTGCCTGAATGGTGAAATAGTCTAATCTCTCCCCACTGTCAAGGAGTAGTCAGAACCTGTAGGGACAGAATCTCTAGACTTCCAAGTCGAGTCATTTAAACAAAGTCAATGTCAGTTGGAAGGGATGAATATGTTTATTTTTCATTGCTAAGTATTAGTACACTTTAAGTCATACGCAGTGACCAGGGCTTGTATACACCTATTACTGCTGGTATTTGTTCTAGTCCATTATCTTTGCCAAATGGCTGCAATAACTGGTCCTTTCCATAGTTGAGCTTACATCTACACGGTCTTAAAGTTGTCAATACTGTATAGCTGAGTGTTGTTAATTAGAGTACATGGCTGTTCTCTCTATATTATGCCCCAGCTTGAGGGGTTCTTGTGTGTTCGATTTCCCACAACAGACATGTAAGGAGCTGCCTCCTGTTGTAGATTGTGCTGCTTCTAGATGGAGGGAATGGGTCCACATACGCTGAGGACTTGTTTTTGACCAGCAGGAGCCATCATGCAAAGAAACAGAATCAGAGTAACTATAGTAGAAAAGGCAAATCCAATCAAAGACCTCTCCACAGAATTTGGGAGTACTGAATTTGTATTTATGTTCCTATTCATTGTTGCTTGGGCCTCCCTCCTTCTCCCCTTCATGATTTGCTTCCTGGATAATAATTTTATCACTTACTTACTGCTTGATTAAAAGGAGTTTTTATTTTTACTTTAATCTTTCTGGCGAATTGGGAAATAAGTTCCTGTCCCAGTTTACTCCAACTTATCATCAGATTGGCTGCAAACATTATGTAAAACCCAAAGTTAGAGGGAAATTTCATTTTAGACTCATATATTCCGATGCTGCTTTTCCCAACTCACAATTATTTGCCTGTTCTTTTTTTTTTAATTTTTTTTTATTTATTTATACATACAAGCTGGGGTATAGGCCAGAGGCGTGGGGTGGCGAGAGGGCTCACCAGAGACAGAGCGGGGAGCAGAACAGGCAGATCAGAAATACACTGCTGAGGGGAGCAGCGGGCGAGGCAGGAGAGGTCTGCCACGCCATGTGGGATTCTCTCCTGCCGGGCGGCGAACTCACGTCGCCGCTGCCGACAGCTCCACAGCGCAGCGCTTAACCGCTGTGCCACCGGGGAGGCCCTATTTGCCTGTTCTTTACCCCTATCCTTCACTTGTTTTGTATCAAAGAAAAGTCTAAAACTTTTAATTTGTATTTTCCAGGTCACTTCCTAGATGGCATCACCAGATATATTTGGGGCTTAGCCCATTTATTGGGAGGATGCTTACCTGCTCCCCATGATTTCTACTCACTCCGTGATCCTCCCACCGCGAAGGCGTATGATGAAGAGCAAGCGTCACAAGAGTAAATGATGTGTGAGGGGAGGGTAGGCCTCCTCATGCATCTGACCTGATGAACAACCTCGGTTAGAAAATAAGGGGCCGATTCCTCCCTCCTTTACAGTCTGCTTGGGAGGGATGGCTACAATGGAAGGATCATTGATAATCAATTATAAACCCATTCTTGAACTACATTAGCTGAAACTGTGTTTCCAAGACAGATGCTGAGACATCAGGAATACCCTATTTCTGCAGTTTCCTAAGTAAGCTCCCTAACAGTTGATTCCGTAATATCTGCTTTACCTAATTAAGCATTAATTGTTGCGCGAACATACTTCTGGCTTTGATGGGCTGAGCAGGCGTGAAATGTAATTTATCTTTCAGCAAAGGCAGGGCGTTACCTCCAGACACAGCAGTAGGTAGGGAAGCGCCAACCACACAGAGCTTATGAAACTAGCATGCTGGCTGTTACACCCCTTGGACTCCCGCCCAGGCCAAGGCACTGTCCATTCCTCTGGAGTCTCCCTGTTCATGCGTCTACTTGCCTGCCTGCCTGCCTCTTCTCGTCAGAACATCAAGGGCTTTGCTCCAAAGGGATTCTCACCAAGGATTTGGTGGCATCCGCGTAAGGAACCAGGAGCTTAGTTTTGTCATATTGCCTGTCAACTGAGTCAAGAAGCCAAGTCAGTTGTGTAAACATTAACCACCCTCCAGAAATTTGAATATATGAACTGAATGTCCTGCTTTATCTCTAGAGCCCAGGTTCAAGTAATGGGTACTGCCTTTAATAACCCCCCTGGGATAAGAACCCTTATTCTAGCCAGAAAGAAAAAGAAAAATATCGAATGGTTTCACTTATAACAGGACTATAGGGAGGCCGGGTGGGAGAGAGACACTCAGCGGTGGGGGGGGGCGGGGAGGTGGGGAGGATAAGGGCACAAAATGGAAGAGAGGAGAATACAGGGGACCATGGAGATGGATCACGGGTGAATTAGTGGTGGGCTGCCCAAGGGGAATACAAAATGTAAAAGACATAAATAACAACAAACAAAAAAAGAACCCTTATTCTCCTCAAGTTGCCCACACCCCGAAACCCCCACATGACTGTCACCCAGAGTGGTTTTAGAAGGGAGGCTGGCCAACCTGCACGCACCTCGCAGCGGCTCCCTTGGCATTGGTGCAGTGTGTCTGCAGGGGGCGCTCTTGCCCAGGGTTAGCGGCCTCTGCTGTGCCGGGATGGGCGACGAACCTCCGCGGGGCTGGGCTTTCCTACCCTTGGGGCTTCTGTTCTGTAACAATGGAGCTTGAATTTGTTTGAGCAAGACTGATACCCCTGCATAGCTTGGGACGCGGAAGTATTTGATGCCCCTTTGTTGTTTGGGATCCAATAAGTAGCATGTAACTGACTTTCAATGAGAGCAACGAGATTCGCCTTCCTCAGGACCGAAAGCCTGAGGCCAATTCCTTCGCCTCTCTCGAATCCCAACGTGACTCAAGCTGCGATTAGTCAGGGAAACCTTCCAAGCGCCAGAGAACCGCGGCCGCACAGCTGTCTGTCAGGCTTTCCAGGCCGTGGGCGCTTCAGAAAACCTATAGAAATCTGATGCAATACTCAGATGTGGAGGTGCTGTCTCCGGGGTCCAACACGCCTGCTTTTAAGAGGCAGGGGCTTTGGAGAACAACTTTTTCCCCTAGTCCGGGGTGAATTCCTCTAGGATCAGAGAGAAAGAGAGCCAAATTGTATTTTGGAGGGCCCATGAATGTCCTTGTGGATGATAAATCATCCCTTTTCAGTCAAAAAAAAAAAAATGAAGGGGTTAGTATCAGGTATAGTTGTTTCTGAATCATCCCTAATTAAATGCTATAATTGAACCGAGTCACCTAACTATCTGAATTAGACACCTGTGGGAATCCTACACTATCAGCTGATGGCAAATTTTTGGAATATTGATATTTCACTGGAGCAGGATCAAGGGAATTGCTGGTCTTCCCAAATGAAGGCTCACTCTAAGCAACTTGTCAGATTTAGAAAATACAAATACAAGACATCCAGTTAAACTTAAATTTCAGAGAAACAACAATTTGTAAAAGTATGTCCCCATTGTTACAAGAGATGTACTTCTACTAAAAATCAATCTGCTCTTTTTCTAAATTCAAATTTTAAGTGGGTGTCCTGTATTTTATCTGGTAACCCTAACTGTAGAAAGAAAATTCAAACACGTTGAAAGGCCTTAGATTCTCAATCTCAGTGGGCAGAGATAACTATTATTAAAACTTTGGGGTATGTATTTTTGTAAACGATTCACAAATACACACAAATATTTATCTGTGTGTTCAAGTCCTGTCTCCTCCAATTGCTGGCTGGTTGACCTTAGAATAATCACCTAACCTTTCCGAACTTGGTTTCCTTATCCATAAAATGGAGATAATATCTGCCTCACAGATTGTTAATTGGGGTTGTAAATAATTCAATGACAGTCACCAGAGACAAATTTAAAAATTTTAAAGGGGGCCTCCCTGGTGGTGCAATGGGATAAGTCTCAGCACTATGAAGCTATCCTCAGCCTCTAGAGCACAAGTTCAACCCCCCCACCCAGGGATCTCCCACATGGTGAAGCAGACCTCTCCTGCTTTGCCCACTGCTCCCCTTAGCCGTGTACTTCAGTAGATCCACCTGTTTTGCTCCCCACTGTCTCTGGTGAGTCCTCTCACCACCCCACACCTCTGGCCTACACCCCAGCTCTTGTATGCATAAATAAATAAATATTTACATCTATACATCTGTGGGAAAGAATAAACAAGATATATTATAAAACAGCAAAGTATAGAATGATTCATAGTTTGTCTTTATTTGAATTTTTACAATAGGCTATGTAATAGGAATGATAATTACTTAACTCTACTTAGGGGGTTGGAAAGGCATTCAGTGCTCTAATTGCTTTTAAACAATATTTAGCCCATTCTTTTTATTTTATCCCTCCTTCACTTTCAAAGACAACTGGTTCCACCAATTCCTGAGCCTTTGTGGGATTCCGTAGTATAAATTGCATTGATTCTTATTGTTCCCACTGATACCTTAGAATTCTGTTTTCTCAGGTCTGAGTCATTTACTTATAGGATAGCAATTTGTTTTTGTATGTTTTACAATTAGATATTATAGCACATTTTCTTACTCTTAAACTTTAAAGTCTACAACCACAGTAGCTGCAAATAATGGGTGTTTCCTTCTCCTTACTAATTTTTATAATTCCTATTTCTTTCTTCTCTCTAATTGCATCAGCTTATGTCTTCAGCACAACATAAAGTAGTAGCGGCAATGTGGGCATCCTTGTCTTTTCTTAGATTTTTTTTTTTTGTGATTTTTTTTTTTCATTTTAGTGTTTTTTTTTTTTTTAAAGATTTATTTATTTATACAAGCTGGGGTATAGGCCAGAGGCGCGGGGCGGCGAGAGGGTTCACCAGAGACAGAGCGGGGAGCAGAACAGGCAGATCAGAAATACACTGCTGAGGGGAGCAGCGGGCGAGGCAGGAGAGGTCTGCCCTGCCATGTGGGATTCTCCTGGCTGGGTGTCGAACTCGCACCGTGCGCTGCCGACAGCTCCACAGCGCAGCGCTCAACCGCTGCGCCACCAGGGAGGCCCCTCATTTTAGTGTTTTATCGTTAAGCATGATGCTGGGCTTGGTTTGATTGCATCCATTTATTATGTTTTAAAAAGATCCCTTTTCCTATTAAAATATCTTATCAAACAAATGTTGAATATTTAGAAGTTTTAAAAATCTATATCATGAGTGAAATTAGTCATTTTCATTTGGGGTCTGTATTTTTCAGGGTCTTGATATTAATGTTACACCGGTTTTACAAAGAAGAATCTGAAAGCTTGCTTTTTTGCTTATGTTTTTGAACCATTTAAGAGCACTGGAAGTATGTGGTAAACAAAGTTTAAAAATGATAGTGCCAGTACTTGGACAGATTAACCTTTCACTGCTTTCAAGTCAAATCACAATTCTGAAGGTGAAGTCCACCTCTAAGCAGACAGGCTGAAAGTTGTAGCCTCAGCAGCGCAGAGAGAATATTGAATGAAAGATGTAAATTTTACTTTTTGAAAACTCCAGGGAGCCGGAAAAGGAGGAGAAGGAAAAGGAAAAGGAGGTGGAGGAAGTTAATTGTATTGTTTGGATAAGAATTTAGTTCAGCAGACCATGTTTCTCCTCAGCCAACCACAAGAACCTGACAAAACAGCCTGATAAAACAGGACAAAGTAATAAGGAATGCCTATTACTCCTCTCTTCATTGTCCTCAGATTTGGTCCCACAATTCTGTGACCTCTCCAGTTGCCTTTGTAGAAGCTTCCCCAGGGGATATCTGAGAGGCCCTCTCTGTACCACTAGCACGGGGGCGCACACACCCAACAAAGCCCTGAGTGGGTGCAGTGATCTGCCCATTCCCTTCTTTGATGAAATACGGTTTTCAATTCATCATACTAGGTTGATTAGACTCTGTAATTCCAGAATAAAATCCTTTCACAATTTATTTACCACCTGGAGAAATGCTGAGTGGAAGATTCTGGAAAGAGTTCAGTAGGTCATAAATAAGAAAATGGTGGGTATGTTTGCAAATGGAAGCTGCTGCCTCTAGAGACTTGACTGTCAGTGACTGAGTGGGGTGACTGGGCGAGTCTTGTAATTCTCCAAACCCACAACACTATGAAATGGGGAGGTTTAGAAGATATCTTCCTATTTTAAATGTGGCTTTGAACTTAGATGATCTGCACACTCTCACCATGACTGATGAGAGATTCAGTATCGCTCAGGTGACCAAGAGCACAGACTCTGGATTCAGACAGATGTGATAAGAATCCCATTTCTGCTCTAATTAGTCATATGACATTGGTCAAATTAATATGAGTGTCTGATCTATAAAGTGGGGAAAAGTCATAGTAGTTCTTTCAAATCGCTGATGTGAAAATGAAATGAGATATTAGGTGTAAATCTTCTGACTTGGTGTCTGGGCCATAGTAAGGACTTCTAACATATTGGCTATTGTTATTGCTTTTCTATAAGCCCCAGACTTAGCTCTTATGTCACTGAATGGGACTTTTTGGAGAGATATATGTAAAATCCAGGACTGTCTGGAAATTTGATGCTAGCTAAGAACTTGGTAAGCCAGTCAACTCAATGGTCAACAAGAAGAGGCTCATCTCTGGCTCTCCAGTTCTTGCTTGTACATTTTTGGCCTTAGGGGAAATGGTGGGAACTTTTTGGATGCCCGAGTTATGTCCTCTGAAAGTGAACTACAATAGAAGAGACTGGACTCCAGGTAGACAAATCTAGTTGCTAATTTTGATTGGCCATCAATGGAGCAAAGTCTACCGTGGGGGAATCACTTGCTTCCTGTAACTTCTGAGGCTTCTGTGGATCCCACCTGCTCTCCTCAGCACCTTCTGGACTACACCAAGCAGCTCAGCTTCCCTGCCCTCTGGGGGCAGCCACCAGTTGGGTCCTTTTTCTAACCGATCCCAGCAATATCCCAGACTAGCTACCAGTGGGGAAGTTTGGTCCTCTCTTCCACACTCTCCCCTCTCTGCGATGCTTTCCTTCTCTCTTACTTAAATAATTCCCTTTCCCCAGTGGGAGGGTGGGGCCCAACACACTTGTAAAGAACCCCTATCCCCCACCTGCGTGGTAATTGGCAGGTGTAGGGAGGGTGGGAAGAGATAACGCTCTGTGGGCGCTGAGAACAACTTCTGAGCTGGACTTTATTGGAACTAGAAAACAGCTTAGAAACCGGAAGGAGGTTCAGGACCCAGAGCTGTAAGGACAGTGCCTTGTCTCCTCCATGAGTGACACAACTCCCTTCTGCCTCTGCTTTTCATGCCTCTGTCGCTACCAGCCTACCTCTCACCCTTCTTTTCTCTGCTGTGGCTTCTGCTTTCTCCAAGCTTCTTCTTATGTCTCCATGGTCTCTAAACCTCGGTGGTGCTGCCTCCTGGCTGATGAGCTAGGGGTTTCATAGCCCAGCTCCCTGGAAACTACTGGCTAATCCATTTGCAGCATTCTGGTAGCACTCTGACTTTATACAACAAACGAAGTTTCATCTGCAGTTTAGACAATAGCCTGAAATGACAGAGATGTTTTAGAGCTGGATTCACCATAGAAAAGGAGTGGGGGGGAGCACAGGCCTCCAGGGTGGGCGGGGAAGAGTGATATTATAGGTAACAAAGTGATACTTTTTGTTGTTTCTTTTATTTTTAGTCAGAATATGGATTTTTTAAAGTTGTATTTTGAAACAAAAAATATCACAGGAAAAAAGCATGAGCTTTTTGTATTTAGCAAAAGGGGACATAGATTAAACAGGTTTAAAATCCTGTTTTAGAGAAAAAGAGGAGTTGTTCCATCATACCACCTGACCTGCTATTCCACTTTAAGAGAAAAGAAACTCACTCACCACTCAGCACTCTAATAGGTGTTCAATAGACCCTTACATTAATGATTCAGACAGGATTACCATCTTCCCATTTTCAGGGAGAATGAGCCCTAGAGAGGTTACTTAATTTCCATTAAACCCTTAGCCCTGTGCTGTCTAATACAGTATAACCACTAGCTACATATGGCCACTGAGCCCTTAAAATGGGGCTGGCTGAGTTGGTATTTTAAGTAAGTGTAAAACACACCAGATTTCAGATTTAGTATAAAAAAAATGCAGAATATCTCAATAATATTAATTATACATTGGAATGATATTGTTTTGGATGTATTTGGGATAACTAAAATGTCATTAAGATTCATTTCACCTCCTTTTCCCTTTTAAAATGTGGCTACTAGAAATTTTAAACTCACTTATGCGGCTTCCATTTGTAATTCACACTTTATTTTTAGCTAGGCAGAGGCAATCAGAAGGGAGACACAGAGAGATTATTCAAATTTATTGTTTATTCTTTCTGGAATTCTTTTAAGAGCAGGGGAAGAGTGAGAGAGGAAGCAGTTTCTTCTTAGCCTGTCTGATTGATGATTGGATGAAAACAGGTTAAAATGAGTTGAAGGCATCTCTGCCAGTTTCCTTTGCTCCATTGGTTCTGAGCCTCAGCAGAACATTAAAATTTTCTGATGAACTTTTAAAAATCCTGCTGTTCAGCCACATGAATGTCTGATTAAGTCAGAATCTCTGGAGAATCTCTATTTTTCAAGATATCTGAGGATTAGCCAAGATTGAAAACCGTTGCTTTTGCCAGATTTTTAACCCTTCTTCCCTTAGGAACAAACTATAGCCATTTGGAAAACGAGGCTAGCATCCTTTAGCATCCTGTGTTTTTTAGGTCATTATACAGTTAGTTTAAAAAAAAACAACTTGAGGTTGCTTTACTTACCTTTTGTGAATTAACCTTGAGAGAACAATATGAATTCAGTTATCTTGACATTTCAGTCGTTGGCCACCAGGGGGAGCGTTTAAAAACATATGCCGAGGGATGCCTGTCTCTGGGAAGCTGCTCACAGTGGAGGTTGGACAAAGGACCCGCAAATATTGCTACTTTTCACCTGTTATCCGAGTTAAATCCTATAAACTCCCTCCAAGAAACTGACCTTTGTAGCAATGAAAATTGATACTCTCTTTTTGGGGATCACTTAAGCAATATAATTCTATGTCAGACACTATATACAATAGATTTGATGTTGTCAGGCTCTGTGCTTCATACATTGCCTGATTTAAATCCTCACAACATTCCTAAGCATCAGGTATAGTCATTGCGTTTATTTTCAGGTGAAAACAAGGGCCAGGGGAATTAAAGAACAGCCCCAAGAACAAAGAGCTGGAAAAGTGGATTTGAAGTAGCCAATCTGTTCCCAAAACATGTCTCTGAACCTCTAAATTGTATCATATATAACATACTTCAACCTTGCCTGATTTAAGTTCTAGGATTTTACACAGGGAAGTGATCAAACAACGGTATAATTCAGAACAAAACTAGACCTAGAAAAATCTCAATGTTCCTACTGTTATAAGAGACTAGTTAAATAAATCAGTACATTGCCATTAAAATGAATTAAGAGGTAACAGCTAAGAGTGCTGATATGGAAGTAATTTATTGAAAGAGACGTTCTGCAGGGGAGGGGGAGGAAGAGGGACCAAAATAGGGGAGAAAAGAGCACAAGGGACTATGGTGATGGTTCATGGGTGGGAAACTTACAAGGGATACATAATAATGTAAAGGATATAAATTAAATAAAATTAAAGAAAAATAAAAAAGTAATTTTTTGAAATGGAAAAATCTTCACAAAGTATTATTAAATTAAAAAAGCAAGTTATAAAACATATTCAGCATACTATCCAGAAAGAGAAAGTCAGTGTGTACGTGAGTGTGTGTGTAGACTAAAACATTTAGGGGAAACATCGGGAATGTTAACTTCTTTACACTTTGCTTTATATTTATTTTTTTCTTATGTTCTAACTCTATTTTTTTCTTAAGGTATCTTTTTGCTAGTAATTTTTTTTGAAGCAATGCAAACTAAGATATTTCAGGATATGAAAGAACAATGCCCCATTAAAGGAAGTGGAAGGAGTAAATTGGGAACTAGTTTTGAGGTTGTCCTGGGCTGTCCTAAATTTAGCACTAAAACTCTAGCAGCCAAAGGAAAAAGAGAAACATATTGGTTGCATACAATTCATATTATTTCATTTAGTGTTTTTTGAGAACGTGTCCTAGGTGATTTTGCAATTTTCTAATTGTTCACTCTTTGAAGTTCAACTTTAGGTGGGACCCTAAATAGATGCTCCACAAATACCCCAATTCTGTGTTATCAAGTGCACTGTTCTCAATTGAACTTATGTTCATGAAGTACCCCTGGTGTGCCAGTTTGGGGACCCAATGCTAATTTATCTCTTCTGTGCAAAGCACTCTGACTGATATCTCCTGCTCACTCTCTGTTTGGAACCCCCACCCCCACCCCCCAAGCAAGCTGCTTCTGGTTCTAAGTCTAGTTCAAGCTCTTTCACTATAGTCTCCTGTCTGAACTATTCTTCCCCTTCTATGAGCCCCACTGCATGACCAGCCATCAGAACAATTCGGTATATACACATTCCCTCATCATTTCATAAGCAATCACTCTGTTTCCATGCTTAGGCTGGAAACAGTCTGTTCTCTTATGTATTGAACCCCAGAATCACAAGATTTCAGAGTTTTAAAGGGGCTGCCTGGCATCCAGGATGAGCAACGCATCCTGGTTTGTCTGGGACTTTCTTGGGTTAGCAATGAAGGTCCCAGCATTCAAAAAGCCACTATCAAGATAGCCAGGCACTTTCTCATACTCACTAATTATTTCTGACTGGTTGGATTGTCTTATATGGTAAAATCCCTACTGGACACAGTCTGATTTTTATCCTTATATTGAGAACATATTAACCGTTTATATTAACATGACTCTTTCTACTGCAGTGCTTGAATGATCTTCAGGCAAACTGAAAGTAGGGAAAAGCATGGATGATTAGTCCAGTTGAGAAAAGTGAAACTGAGGACAGTTTTGTGAATTTTTTCCACGTATTAAGTGACTGACTAAATCTAATCTTTCAGCTTTTTAAAAAATTCTGTAGGGCCTCCCTGGTGGCACAGGGGTTATGGTCTCAGCTATCAAGCTACCACTAGCCACTGCAACATGAGTTTGATCCCTGGACAGGGAGCTGACCCACATGGCACAACAGACCTCTTCTGCCTTGCCCACTGCTCCCCTCAGCAGTGTATTTTAGTAGATCCCCCTGTCCTGCTCCCCACTCTGTCTCTGGTGAATTGTCTCACCCCCCGCCCCCGAACCTATACCTCTGGCTTACACCCCAGTTCTTCTATGCATAAATAAATAAAAATCAATCTTTAAAAAATATAAAAATTTCTGTAACAGACTCCTTGGGATTTGGAAATATCTGCCATGGAGCTTTAATTCCTTATGTCTTCCATCATTTTAAACAATCACACACTATTGTGAAGAACATACAACTGTGTGTTAAGATCCAAAGGACTTGCATCAATGGGCTGGGAGACAGTTTATTTCTAAATATTGAAAAGATCATGATGCCAAAATTACTGAACAAGTTGAATGCAATTTTAACTAAAATTTCAACAAGACTTTTCTTGGAATGAGACAAAATGATTCTAAAGTTCATCTGCTAGAATACCCACTTAAAATAAATTTAAGATATTTTGGAAAATAAACAGTTATGAAGTGGGGGAGGGCACTGTGCTGCTAGCTACTAGGTGTTAGAAATTATTAAACTACAGTAAGCAGTGAGGTATTACACAGAATTGATCAGTGCAGGGAAACAAAATTAAAACTCTGGAAAAAGAAACCAAACTATATAAGAAATTTGGCATAGATAAAGGTGGTTCAGATTAATTGGGGATTGATGATTCATACACTTACTAAATGACTTTGAACAAATAGACTGATAATTTGAATGCAAATAAGGTTAGGCACTTACCTCTCCAAAATAGGAAAATAAATTTCAGATAGTGTATGATTTTAACACCAAAAAAATAAAGGTAGAGAAGAACGAGAAGAACCAATGAATATTTCTGTGATTTTCAAGTACAGAAAGCCTTTCTAAATATAACAGAAAATGCAGAGAAATCTATAAAACCAGATTGGATTTGATTATATGAAAAATCCATTTAAAAAGATATACCAGAAATGATAATGTGGGAAAAACGTTTGCTTTATATATCACAATTTCAGAGTTTTTACAAAGCATTAGGAAGACAAACATGCCAATAGAAAAATGGCAAAGTGCAAAAGTTGCCACAAAAATATAAATGCCAACAAAATTATGAAAAATTCTTTCTCATTAGTAAGCAAATGAAAGTATATAAAACCCCCAAAGATATCTCCCTTGCCCTTTCTTTAACTTAGTGATATTGGCAAAAATATTTAAACAATAACATTCTTTGTTGGTAGGAGAATAAATCAGCAACCTTTCTGTAATGCCAGCTTTTTTTTCAAAAGCTTTGCCAATGTGCATTCATTGTGACGCAGTACGTCCCCATCTGGAAATCTACTTTAAAGGAATAATCACAAGTATGTGCAAATACAGATTTATAATTATGTCCTTGGGAGTTTTATTTATTACAATTAAACGGAAAAAACATCTAAATGTCTAGTTTTAGGAAATTGGTTGAATAATGATAGTACATTGTTTCAGTAGAATAGGAGCCAGTAATAGACATATACCATGTAGTCAACATTTTAGAAGATTATTTAATGACATGAAAAATATTCATGACATTGTGTATTGATACATGAGAAAATCATATTCTAAGCTGTATACAGAGCCCATCTTAGGCTTGCTTACACACACACAGAAGTGAATTGTGCATTGTAGATTATTTTTCCTTTTACTTTTCTGTATTTCTACCTGTATATCGGTTTTCTAATAAGGAACATTACTAAGTAAAATTAATTGTTATTAGAGAGAGCTAAACAGTTCCTGGCTCAATGTTTTTTTGAGGGATGGATTTACAGGGATGTTTATGTTTTATGATATATACTTTGTTAAAATTTGAATTTTGTTCATTGTTTCCAATCATTTTTATAGGCAAAAGGAAACATTTTTCTTTTAAAAAGTGTTGGGGAACAGAGAAGTTCATACTCTTTAATTCAATAATTTCATTTTTTGAAAAATTTTAACCCTGAATATGAGCAAACATTTATATAGAGATTGTTCATCACAGCAGTATTTATAACAGAGAAAAATAAACAAAAATCCAAATTAAAAAAAACCATGGACACCTTTTAAAAGTCTAACATTAAGGAACTAGATAAATAAATTATGATAAATCTCCTTGGACGGACCTATAGCAGACTGGTGAGATCAGTGTGAATTCAGTCAGCGTGGGTTCAAATCTCAGCTCTGCCACTTACTTGCTGTGCAACCTTGTGCAAGTTACCTAACCTCTCTGAGTTTCGATTTCTTCATTAGTAAAACGGAGATAACAATAATACCTCCCCATAGGGTGGTTATGAGAATTTTTATCTGCTAGAGTTCACACAGGAAACAGATGACACATTCAAAGTGGGTAATTTGAGGAAAGTTTAATAAAGGCACTCATTACAGAGATGTGGGCAGGTGTCGGGAACTCACCAAGGATGCTGCAGTCCTTGAACTAGTAACTGTCAGAGGTCATGGAGGGTAGCTGAGCGGTTATTGCATCCTGGAGTGAGACCTCTGTAGTTAGTCTATTTCTGCGGCAAGAATGGTGCATACAAATGACCCCAAATCTCCAGTGACCACCAAACAATCGCATACACTTGATTTTCTCACTCTTAGATTGACTGGGGTGGCGCTGCTTCAGTCTTTGGGTTGACTGGGTTCAACTTATGGACCTCTCTTTTTGAGACCAGCAACCAGAAAAGCAAATCAAACAGGTATGTCCATTTCAGACCTCTGCTTACACCAAATCCGCAAGCATTTCACAGGCCAAAGCATGTCACAGGACTGAGCCCAAATAAAATAAATAGAGATAACGATGGTCCATATCCTCTTACTGTGGCAAATCCTAACGCGGAGAGAACCTACTGGAAATGATAATTCGATCTACAGCAGTCGCCGTTGGGCACCCCCACAGTAAGGACAGAGCCTAGGAACTCCTAGACGCAGGTCTGCGCAGGGCGCGGAGCAGGCTGGGAAAGGGTAGCTATATGTGGGGAGGCGGGCAAGGATATCTGTCTCGGACTACAGGAGTTACTGTTTTGAACGAGTTTAGGACAGTGGCTGACACATTGAAAAATACCATGTGTTTGTGAAGTGAAATAATAAAATGCATGCCATGAAAAATGATGTTAAGAACATTTAATTAAATACTTAAAAAGCTTATAGTTAATTCTGAAGTGAAAAAAGTTATAAAACAGGCATACATTATAGTATCTTTCTAAAGTCCTAGCTATAGACTTAGAAAAAAGACAGAGTAAACTCAGCAAAATATTAATGTTGCTGGAAGGGAAGTCATGGGGGACCTTTTCATTTCTGTGTTCTGAGTGCTCAGTAGGGTTACCTCATAGGGTCCCGTAGATGTGCACTGAATCCCTCCAGGAAGCGCCCCTTGACTCCCTTCTTACCCCTAGCTTGTACAGCCATATTTATTTTTTTTATAAGTAAATATATTTATTTTCGTACACTGCTGTTCATTTTTGGAGGACAGTATGTGATTTCTCCCCTCAGGTGTAGTCTCTGTAGTTCTCTCACCACCCTAGCACCTGTGAACCATCACCACAGTCCCTTGTGCTCTTCCCTCCCATTTTGCCCCCTCTGACATCCACTGTGATATGCCTCAGATCTATGGCCAGCTTGCAAGTTTTGTCTTTTTCCTGGCCTTTTTTTTTTTTTTTGGTTCTCTATACTCCACATATAAGTAAACCATTTGATATTTTTCTTTTTCCTTCTGACTTATTTTGTTTAGCATATTCCCTTCCAGCTCCATCCAAGTTGCTGCAAATGACATGAGCTTGTGTTTTATGATCACTGAGTAGTATTCCATTGTGTACATACATATCATAATTTTTTAATCCGTTCCTCTGTTTTGGGGCATTCAGGTTGTTTCCATATCTTAGCTATTGTAAATAGCGTTGCAATAAACATAAGAGTGCAGGTTTCCTTTCAAATTAGTGTTTTTGTTCCTTTGGTAGATACCTACAAGTAGAATCACTGGATCATGTGGTAGATCCATTTTTAGTGCCACCTCCTTTATTGTCCTCAGCTTCTATTACTCTGTGTCATAAAACAAATGCAGTTTTAAAAAATTGCAACTTTGCGTTTTTTTCCTAAAAAGTTTCAAAAATAATAGCAGTTGACCTTTTTGGGCATTTTTATTAGGGTGGGAGATAAATTACCCAGTTTTCTAAAAGGACTGTTATAAAGGAACACTCACCAACACTAGAGAAATCAGGGTGTACAGTCACCACTGCAGAACTGAGAGGTACTGCTTTGTGCATGTAGCATAAATAAAAGAATCATGTTTGACCTGAGTGAGTTATTAAAATAAAAATGTGATATATTTTATTCACTGAAGCAATCCAGAATTGCTGAATCAGAAAGAATGTAAGAATGGACTAATCATATCAAGTTCACAATGGAGATTTAAAGGTAAATGAAGACCCCTCTGCTCTTGCCCAGGATAAAGGAGCCTGGTTTGTAAGACCTCCAGATCAAGCCTGCCGCTATACTTCTTGTTATATGAGGAAATCAGTATCTTTACTATGTAAGCCACTGTGGTTGGCTGTTCTTTTACTTGCAACCAAAAATTGCATGTAGAAGTCCTCCTTCTTCTCCCTTTGAAGTACTCCTCTAGATAGAATGAAACAACCCCTCCTCTATGTGCCCACAACCCCTTATTTGTATTGTTATTCTAGAATTTGGCACATGGTGTAAGACTCGTTGAGTTAACTTGTGAGATCATCCCAGAGTTCATGGATGTTTCATTTCTGCAAACTCAGAAACTTTGGTATTCAACACAGAGATACTAGTTTTGGTGTCAAGAGCTCATATAATCACTATTCTCAGGGACAGGGGGGCAGGAATAGAGGGCAAGCTCCCAAGAGTTTAGAAAAGTGAGCCCAGCCCATGTGTGTACACAGATGAGTCGTCTCCCACCCCTGGTGAGGTTGTCGGTAAAGCCTGACTCAGAAATACCCCAGTGAACCCCCTTCAAGCCCTGAGCCCCTGGTGTGCGCTCCCCAGAACTGGTAATGGAACTGAAAGTCGCTCTTCATGCAGGCTGGGGTAGCCCAGAAGAGTGCTTCTTCTCTTATTCAGATTCTTAGGATTCTTTTGAGATATTTTTAGTTTACTTAAAAAAATATTTTTGGAGATTGAAATATTGACCTCATTACAAAACTCAATGGGAGGATATGCTAGGGCTGTGAAGTCACGTGAGCTTGTTAACACTCTATTTTGAACTTTAGCCTCCAAAATGTCGTTCACCACCCCTCTGGCACAGAGGCTGTCCTATTTGGCCTGTCACAGAGATGGGGGACAGATCCCAGAACACACCTGCACAGATAAGGGTTGTCAATCACTGGCCCAAACAAAAGCGAATTCAGGAAGTCAGGCCTGCTGGCAGGGGAGGGCAGTGGGGAGAGGCAGGGAACAAGCACGAACAAAGACACAGAATTTTACTGCATCATCTGCTACTCTGAATTCTTTATAATCGCTCTCACGTTCCCTCCTGGGTTGGATCATTGAGAGGTCACAGTGTTTAAACATTTCCCCCCAATCTTGGTTTGGCTTTTGCTTTCTCACAACATGAACCCGCTGAGGAATGTGTACTATTTCATGTTTGATATCATCCTATTTTGATACTTTCTGCACAATGTCTCATTGGGAAGGGAGGAATTACCACTGACAGAAAAATGCAGGATTCCAAGTTGGGAAATTTGGGGCCCAGGTTGCAGTAATAGCATCCCATCTAGGGTGGTATTTTCAGAATTCCAACGCCCTGATGGGTAGATTGGATAAACTAATTTGATAATGTATCAATTTCTATGTTAGTCCCTCCAAACACATTATTTTATAAGAGGTACATTCAATGCCTAATCTCAAAGAAGGGTTTCCTGTAGTCCTATGGGAATGTTAAGCCATTTGACAGGTCTCCTGGGGAGGGGGAAGGGTATTTATAGGAAACTTCTTTATTCTCCCACCCACGGATGATTGTAAGCATGTTGTGGAAAGGGGGCGATTTCCAGGTTTAATTCAGAATGAGCAGCATAGCTCCAGGCCAGTCCACTTTTCCAGCTCTATGCCATCAGATTCCATTTCAGCTTGGACTCAAACACGGGGTAGGTAAGGGCAACACAGAGGTGCGTGAATGTGGCAGCACCATCTTTGTTTCTGTAGGGTCAGTTTACCTGACCTGGTTCCATTCAACCAATGTGAGACTCAGCCTTTCCTCTCAGCCTCCTCAGCCTAATACTGCCAGGGGCCCCAAATGAACATGGTCCATCTGTCTGGGGCCCCCCTCCATGGCCACAGTCCCTACATTGCAAATCTCGGCAGATTGTCAAGTAATGAATCTCCTTGGTTCTTAGGGGATGGAGTGAGAGCTCGAATGACTCAGCCTGGCCCATCCCCACTATTAGAGAAACAACTCAAAGCAAATAGTCTGTGACGGGGAATTAGTAATGTCAGCTTCGCTAGAGCAAATTTTGTGGAAGGAACCGCAGTGAATAGCATCTACAAACTTTTCAATACTAACCTTGTGTCATGAAAGAAATGGGAAGTTAGAGTAAATAGACTGAGACTCAGATGATTTATGTCTCAGTTTGGGCTTGTGTGTTTCATTCACTTCTGGGTATCTGCCTTTGGGGATCAGCCTTGAAAGAGGAGTGAGTCATTTCTTGGCCACCTATTCTTTTCTCTATTTAATCCCTTAATGTAAAAGAGAATTAAGCAAGAGGATTAGGAGAGATTAAGTAAGATTCATTACTGAATTATTAAAAATTAAACTCTGGCTTAAAAAAAGCTAAGAGGAGATGTATACAACAAGAGACACAAAAACTCCTTATTCAAGCACAAGAGATGTTATCCATCTGATTCTTGATACAAACCAATAGTTGGTAACAATAATGTACTCAGAGATTATCATCATGCTTTGTCATCCACGAAGAAGCCCTAGTGACCCAACACTAGGAGGGAACGGACTGAGAAGGGTAACTCTAGTCTCCAAACGGATTAACCTGCTATTTCTCCTCATCCGCCATAAGACACTTCTTACCCTGTGGGGATTCAGAGCTTCCAAGCGCTGTACCATCAGATAAATATTCTTAGGTTGATAAGCTCCTAGGTGAGTGATACAGAAAATTAACAAAGTTCTTCCCTCTCATCCCCTTACCTTTCAACTTTTAAATTACAGCTTTGACTTCCACGGCTAGTTCCTCAATCTATTCATGCCTTCTAGTCTTTATGTAGGAACAGAGAGTAAGGATCAAGGGAAAATTCTGAAAAAATACAATTGGGTCTTCCTCAGAGAACTAAAAAAAAAAAAAATGAGAATTTTAGATTCTAGAAAGATAAAATGTTTAAGACCATCAAATATTGCCTACTCAGCTTTATTCCTCCCAAGATATTTCTTAAAATCACAAAATAAGGAAAAATGTTACAGAGCCAGCTCATTCTCAGATTACACTTCAGGCTTAAGAGATACACCAACCCTCTCAAAACACAAAGTGTGTGTTTGTCTTTAGAACAGATCCCTTTTCCTAAGGAGGAAGGGGGGGGGTCTTTGCTATTTCTTTGTGGGCTTCTTGCTGTTGTGTTTAGTCTAGAGTAGGTTTACAAGTCCCTAGGAAGACCACAGATGGGCAACTAAGGGGTCTGTGAACCCCATGAACTAGTAGCAACATTTGCCTTATCTGTCCATGGATTGGGGGAAGGTGGAGGGGTCATTCTCTGAGGAGTCCACAACCCCATATGTGAAGACCCCTGGTTCTGGGGCTGCAACATCTACAGGAACATCTGGTTCAGCTGCAGAACCCACACCTAAAATAAAGGGATATTATTATCCTCAGCTGGCAGAATTTAAATCACCAGTTCAAGGTCATAACCGGTAGATGTGAGGTCTGGTTATAAACCCAAATCTGTTTGGCTTCAGAAATTGTTCATCTTCTTAGTGGGCAGTGCTTTGTCTCCATGTAACAGTTTAAAAATATTATGATGTGGCCTCCCTGGTGGCACAACGGGTTAAGTGCAATGCTGTGGAGCTGTTGGCAGGTGCAGCGTGAGTTCGATGCTCGGTCAGGGAGATTCCCACATGGCGCAGCAAACCCCTCCTGCTTATTCCGCTGCTCCCCTCAGCAGTGTATTTCTGTCGATCTGCCTGTTCTGCTCCCCACTCTGTCCCTGGTGAACCCTCTCACCGCCCCACACCTCTGGCCTGCACCCCAGCTTGTATGCATAAATAAATAAATCTTTAAAATAAATAAAAATAAAAATATTATGATGTGAAAATTGTTGGGTATTTCCAGCGTCCAAATACAGGAATATAGCAATATTCCTGAAGGGTGATCCCATTCTGTCTGGATTCTTTTGGGGGTGGTAGCTGCCTGACACATCAAGGGGGAGTTCCCTTAATGGACTTAATGAGTGTTTTTCAAATTTTAAGTCTCAATTTACTTTGGGGTTAGATGTTGGTAAGAGGATTCATATGCAGAATATCTTCAGGTGTGCTGTATAGGATGGGAATCTGAAATTCTGCAGCACAGAGACCTCTATTTCTCCTCTTCAAAGCAGGGCACACAGAGGAAAGTGATCTATATTGGGAAATACAATATGTGCATTAAGAAATAATATGTGAAATGGTGAACAAAGCAATTTTCCAAAAATGTCAAAAGAAGGTAAGCTTTGAAAATGAGGATGCTCTGGCAATTTCCATGTATGACAAATATGTAATTATGTATATTTTACATATACACTATATATGAAGATATATTCACCTTATACATGAAGGTGTATAAAGGTATCTTTATTAGTTGACATTGGGGTCTTATTCCCTTTAGTTTCTTTGATAAGAATGATTCATTTTGTATCTCCTTTATACTTTAGAGAAGAAGAAATCTGGAAGGTGGGGGAGGGTGTTTTCTTAGAGTGTTAATGGTTACTTGTGACTTCAGTTCTTTCCTGCTTCTCAAAATGTCCTCGATGATAGATACCATAAATACCTTCAAACTGGAAAGTTTTTAACAGTACTATTAGTAAATCAGAAAATTTATTATTTTTGCTTAAAGCACTCTCTTTGTGGCAGCTAATCTCCAAAGACTGGCCTCAAAGGTCCATGTCTTTCAGAACTCTTGTGTTCACAAAGAATCTAGACTGGTTCACATTTTTGTAAGCCAATAGACTCTGGTGGAAGTAATTCTGCAGAAAGCAAGTCTAAGCCTTCGAAAGTTCTAAAAGCTTCTACTTTTGTACTTCTGAGAGCTCTGTGCTGCCATGTATGAAGCCCCACTACTTTGCTGGAGAAGTCATGGAGAGAGGGAGAGAAGCCCCAGATTATGTGGGCAGAGAGTCCTAATTGCCTAAGTAACCCATTGGACTCCACCCTTCCAAGATCCCTTGCTGAGATATGGGGTGAGACATGTAAGTGAGCTGTCGAGGCTGTTCTAAGTGCAGTTGATCAGCTGTATCACAAAGAGCAGGAGAACCACTCAGCTGAGCGTAGTCAATCTGCAGAATCATGAGAGATAATAAAATAGCTATTTTATTTAAAGATTTATTTATTTATGCATACAAGAGCTGGGGTGTAGGCCAGAGGTATGTGAGGAGAGAGTGAGAGGATTCACCAGAGACAGAGTGGGGAGCAGAACAGGTGGATCTACTGAAATACACTGCTGAAGGGAGCAGTGGGCGAGGCAGGAGAGGTCTGCTGGGCCATGTGGGTCAGCTCCCTGGCTGAGGATCGAACTCATGTTGCAGTGGCTGCCGACAGCTTCATAGTGCTGAGATTTAACCCCCTCTGCCACCAGGGAGACTCTAAAATAGCTATTTTAAGCCCCTAATTTGTGGGACTGTTTGTGCATGGTAACAACAAATTTTTTGTGGTCATCTGTCAAACTTGATTATTTTTATGGGGAAGTAAAGTTAAACAAAAATGCATATCATAACAAAGTGATTAAAAACACTCATTTATCTTGCAGACCAACCAATCAGAAGTAAGCCTCAGTAAAACAATATTCCAATCATGAGACAACATTTTACACCCATTAGGATGGTTAGAAACAAAAAGACAGATAATAACAAGTGTTGACAGGGATGTGGGAAATTGGAACCCTCATACACTGCAGGTGGGGATATAAAATGGTGCTGCTTCCTTGAAAAACAATATTGTTCCTAATAGCCCCAAAGCAGAAATGACTCAAATATCCATTATCTGATAATTGGATAAATAACATGTAGAAGTACCTATATAGTGGAATATTATTTGGCAATAAAAATAAATGAAGACAGATACATGTCATTACATGAATGTTAAGTGAAATAAGCCAGTCATAAAGATTACATATTATATGAGTCTATTCACACAAATATCCAGAAGAGGCAAATTTATAGCTAGAGAGCAGTTTAGTGGTTGCCTGGGACTGGAGGTCAAGGGAGAGTGACTGCTAATGGGTATGGAATTTTTTCTGGGAGGGAGGGTAATGAAAACATTCTAAAATTGCATTGATAATTTCAAACTCTATAAGAATACTAAAAACACTGAATGTAGATTTCAAAAGGGTGAATTTTATTTATTTTTTAAAACTGAGTTAATACTGAGGTACCCACATCAGGTATTATCACCATAGTGCACCCACCACCAACTCACCCATATTCCACCACTATAGACCATTGTGCTTCCTTCCTCTTTATTCTTCCCCCTTCCCCAACACCTCCCTTCTTTGTGTTTCAGTTGTGTAGTCAGCCATCAAGTGTTAGTTTTTCAGTTTGTCTTTATCTGATTATTAATTTAGTTTATAACACCATCTGGCATTTATTTTTCTCCTTCTGAATAATTTCACTTAGCATTATGCCTTCAAGCTCATAATAGCTGCAAATAGCATGAGTTTATCTTTTTTGATAGCTGAGTAGTATTCCACTGTGTTAAATGGGTGAATTTTATAATATGTGGACTGTATCTCAATAAAGTTGTTACCAAAGAAAAAGTAAATATTCTATAAGATTGGTGTTGATTTTTAAAAATTATTTATTTTAATGAAATAGCATTATTTTATATCCTTGTTAATATTTAGACTGTATAGGATTTCTCCCCTCAGGTATGGTCACCTCAGGAATGGTGACCATCAAAGTACCCATAGTCCTCTACCATTGTGCTAGTACATTGTGCTCTCCATTCCCCTTTGAAGCCCTCCCCTTCCCCTTCTAGATGCTTCAGATCTATGGTCAACTTTCAAGTGTTGGTTTTATAGTTTGTCTTTGTCTAACCCTTTGCTTGGTTTCTCTATATACTACATGTAAGTGACACCATCCGGTATTTATTTTTCTCCATCTGGCTTATTTCATTTACCATAATTCCCTCCACCTCCATCCATGTTGCTGCAAATAGCATAAGTTTATCTTTTTCGATCAGTGAGTAGTATTCCATTGTGTATGTATACCCATATTCTTTTTTAAAAAAGATTTATTTATTTATACATACAAGCTGGGGTACAGGCCAGAGGCATGGGGTGGCGAGAGGGTTCACCAGAGACAGAGTGAGGAGCAGAACAGGCAGATCAGAAATACACTCCTGCGGGGAGCAGCGGGTGAGGCAGGAGAGGTCTGCCGCACCATGTGGGATTCTCCCCGGCTGGGCGTCGAACTCGCATCGCGCGCTGTCGACAGCCACAGCGCAAAGCTCAACTGCTGTGCCACCGGGGAGGCCCTATACCCATATTCTTGATCCACTCATCTGTTTTGGGGCATTTAGAGTGTGTCTTATATGTTGGCTATTGTAAGCAGTGCTTCGACAAACACAGAAGTGCAGGCTTCCTTCCTAGTTAGTATTTTTGTGTCCTTTGGGTAGATTTCTAGGAATGGAATCAATGGATCATATGATAGATCCATATTCAGTCTTTTGAGGAAACTCTACCTGCTTTCCAAGGGGCTGGAGGAAGGCCTGTTGTTTATTTTGTTTTAGCCATTTTGGGCGCCAGTCACTTGCTGATCATTAGATGAGGCTACATCAACCAGATAACTAATTATAATATTACTTGAATAGATTTTATGATGGGGGTGACAGGAGTTTAAACAACATATGAAATGAGAACTGAATGTCAGTTTACTATACAGTTAATATAGTGTAATACTATACTTCTTACTTTCCTCTGTGTCTCTGTGAAGATGAGTACAGAGACTTGGTATCTACAGGGACTGTGTCTGCTGTTTTCCGATTATGAAATATTAGTTTGTCAACATGAAGAAAAGGAATAGAGCATTGTTCTTCCTCAAATTCCCAGAAAAAAAAAGTTTGCCCATTGTTCATACATACTATGCTTGGTCCAACTGTCAAAAGTAACTGAATTCATGACTTACAGAGTAGGAAACATACATTCCTGCAACAGCAAGACAGCACATTTCTCATTGTAGAATGATTATTGTAGGGGTGTGTTTTATACATGTGATACCTGAAAGGGAGACACCCTATATTTCCATAATACCAACAATAATATAAGCTAATGCTACCTCTATTTGAAAAATATACAAACAAATAAATAAGTTTTAAAAAGAAAGAAAAAATGGATGTGGAGAAAAAGGAACTCTTCTACACTGCTGGTGGGAATGTGAACTGGTCCAACCACTATGGAAAGCTGTATGGCGATTCCTCAAACTGCTAAATATGGAGCTCCCATATGACTCAGCAATACCACTTTTGGGAATTTACCCAAAGGACACAGAAACACTAATCCGAAAGGATACAGGCACCCGTATGTTCATTGCGGCACTATTCACAATAGCAAAGGTATGGAAGCAACCCAGATGTCCAAAAATAGATGATTGGATCAAGAAGATGTGGTACATATACACAATGGAATACTATTCAGCATTCAAAGTAGATAAACACATGCAATTTGCAGTGACATGGATGGAATTAGAGGGAATTATACTCAGCGAAATAAGCCAGAAAGAAAAAGAAAAATATCGAATGGTTTCACTTATAACAGGACTATAGGGAAACCAAATAGGAGAGAGACATTCAGCGGGGTGGGGGGGGGGGAG
>PVIJ01005729.1:0-60228 GCA_004024925.1 Scalopus aquaticus | reverse complement strand
ACTTTTATACATGCAATATCATACAAAAAAAAAAAAGAAAGAAAAAATGTTTACTCTCTTTGCTGTTAGGTATAATTCTCTATATATACATTAATTCAAACTTGTCAATTATGCATTAGTTTACTGTAGCCTTACTAATGTGTTAGCTACTTAAATTAGAATTAAAATAATAAATATTTACTTGTTGATTAAATTGCTGAGCTCTGAGGATTCACTCTTGATCAGGACACAGTTTCTGCCTTCAAGGAGCTTATGTCTCAATACATAAGGATATAAGAACTGCAATGCCAGTGTGTAGTTACTTTGAATTTATGTTTTTAATTTACATTTTGTTTTATCTCTAAAGCTTTGCTTTTTACCGATCATGTTTGGATGAAGTAATGTTAAAGTATTCCTATGGTCATAAAGTCATCAAATTCTCCTTTAGATCTATTTTGAGTAATATATGTTGAGTTTCCATTGTCAGGTGCACAGTGGTTCAGGGTTTTTATCATTTCCTGGTGACTTCTCTTTTTAGTCTCCTACAGTGTCTAATCTGTTGTTCACATCCTCCTGAAATTTTATCCCAGACATTGTAGTTTTCATCTATAATGGTTCAATTTGGGCCTTTTTCCTGTTGTTCAGGTCTCAAGTGGTAGGCTAAATCTTTCGTCTGCCTTCTTGAACTTATGGAATACAGTTAAAATAACTTAACATTCTTGTCCGCTAATTCTGTCATCTCTGTTGTTTCAGATGTGTTTCTGTTGATTGATTTTTTTCTCTTCATTATGGATCAGTTTTATGCCCCTTTGCAAGTCCACTAAGTTTTGATTGGTTGTCAGACTTTGTATATTTTACCTTGTTAGAGAGTGGATATTTTCTATTTCTGTAAGTATTCTTGAGCTTTGTTCTGGGACACAGTTAAATTTTGTGGAAACAGTTTGATCCTTTTAAGGCTTTTAAAAAATTTTGAAGCCTTGTTAGGTAGCACCTGAGTAAGCTTCATTTTCAGGCTTTTCCCCACTACTGAGGCTAAGCTCTTCTATGACAAGGTTTTCCACTCTCTCTGATGGGAGTCCAGCTACTGCTGGCCTAGTCCTCTGCCTGGACTATGCCCCCTGCTCCTTTGGGTCATTCCTTCTCTGGCTTTGGTAGGTTCCTCACACTCAAATGCTAATGATCAGGCAGCTGCAGATTTGAGGGGGGTCCTAGGCAGGTCTGGGGAACAGTTATCTCTGTATGCAGTTCTCTACTTTTCATCCCTGTGCCTGCAAATTCTAGCAGCTTTGGGTCCCTGAGACTCACAGAACTATCTCTTCAACTCAGAGAGATGCCCATTTCCCTGTGCTGTGGCCTAGAATCTCTTGGGGCACTAAACTGAAAGAATCATAGGTCTCACCTCATTTGCTTCCCTCTCAGGAGTCACAGTACATGCTTCCTGATGTCCAAGGTGTGAAAAACCATTGCTTCAAATATCCTATCCGGGACTCCCTGGTGGCTCAACAGGTTAAGCACAGCACTATGAAGCTATCCAGAGCCACTGCAGTATGAGTTCGATGCCCTGCCAGGGAGATTCCCACATGGCACAGCAGACCTCTCCTGCCTCGCCTGCTGCTCCCCTCAGCAGTGTACTTCAGTCCATCTGCCTGTTCTGCTCCCCACTCTGTCTCTGGTGAACCCTCTCACCACCCTACACCTCCTGCCTACACCCCAGCTTGTACACATAAATAAATAAATCTTAAAAAATATATATCCTATCCAATCTTTTAGTTGTTTAAATGAGATGGCAAACCCAGCCCCTGTTACTTTGCCACAAGCTGAAGTCTACTTTATTCCTGGTAAAATTTTTTTCATTAATATCTACTTTTGTTTGACACAGATATTGCCCTTCTACAGGTATTTGCCTGGTATACAGTTGCCTCCACATACTATGTAGCTAGGTCTAGGATGCTCTTGTTTGCAATGAACATGTGCAGGCCATTTTTTTTTTTGGTCATTATTCCCTAAACAATACAGTGTGACAACCACTGTAATACTATATATTATACCTACAGTATAATAACATGGCATTCCATTGATTTAGGTATTATATGTAATCTAGAGATGATTTAAATTACAGGGGAGGATGTGAGGAGGTTGTATGTACTTGCTACACTATTTTATATAAGGGACTTGAGCATCTGTAGATTGGGTTTCCATGGAAGCGGCTGAAATCAAACCCCCTTCACAGATATCAACAGACAACTGTATATATTCCCATTACTTCACTTTGAAAGTTCTTGAATCATTAGGATTCAGGTTCATCTTTTTAAAAAGAACATAATGGTTGTGGGCCTCCCTGATGGCACAGGGGTTAAGTCTCAGTGCTATCACTTCTATGGCCAGGGAGCTCACCCACATGGCACAGCAGACCTCTCCTGTCTCTCCCGCTGCTCCCCTCAGCAGTGTATTTCAGTAGATCAGCCTGTTCTGCTCCCCACTCTGTCTCTGGTGAACCTTCTCACCTCCCCTCCCCTCATCTGGCCTACACCCCAGTTCTTCTGTGCATAAATAAAGCTCTAAAAAAAGAATATAATAGTTGGGTTTTGTTTTTTTCTTTGAGTCTAAGAAATTTTGTCTCTTTACAAGTTTTAAAAATGTGAGATTATGAAGCTATTTGGATTTATCTCTGTTTCCTTCTTTGTATTTTTCCTTTATCATGCTTTTTCCCCCTTTTATTGCTTTTTATTGTATTAGAGAAGTTTTTCTTCTGCTTCTTTATTTCTATAGGCTTGGAAGTTATGTATTCTATTTTTATTCTTTTAGGAATTATACTTGGAATTTTAATGTGCATTCTTGACATAATAAATTACAAAATTAATTGCTATCACTGTCCTCCTAGAAAAATACAATTTAATTACTTTATCTCTTCTCATGCATTCTGCATTAATAGTGCCTAAAACATTTTCTTTTCCATTTCGTTTTTAAGCACCCACACACAGATTAGTAACTTTTAATACACAAAGTTTTTGAGGATTTGGATGACCAGCCGAGCTGTTTGCTCACTGCTGTTTCTTGCATCCTTTTCCTTCAACTACCATTTTACCCAGGATTATCCTTCAGGAGCTGGTTCACTGGGAGTCAGTGAAGAGTGGATTCTCTCTGTCTTTTGTTTGAAAATGTCTTTATTTTGTGCTCAGTCTAGAAACATTTTTTAGCTGAATATAGAACTCCAGGTTGACAGCTACTTTCTCTCAAAACATTGATGCTATTGACGCTATTTCATTTCTTCTGATATTTGTTATGATGATGAGAAACCTGTTTTTAGTAAGTGATGTTCTTCTGTAGATAATCTGACTTTCTAATTTGATGGGCTACATATGATATATAGCATATTTAAATATGTGTGTATATGATGTATCTAAGTGTGGATTTGAATTTATTTATTGTATTCATTTATTCTGTTCAAGACTTAATTTACTATATCAATTGGAAAAACCTTTGTTTGACACTGTCCTATACCACCTGGCTCCCTCTTCAGGACTGAAGGACCAATCCCCCAGGTAGTAGGCACTGGGGATACTTCCAGCAGAAAACACACAGATGTCATTTCTCACCAGGAATTGTCCTCAGCTGAACAGTGTTGCTTTGCCCACAGGTTCATACTGCTTCCTGAGGGCAGCTGGCATTCAATGAGTGGTGGGTGCAGAGGTGTAAAGAGCCTGTCCTGGTCTCTCAACATGGGATAATTCTAAAGGCCCATATCAGCTTCAGAGCCCCCATGGTACAATGATCTACTCATAGAGATTTGCCACATACTCGTGTCCCTGAAACTGATCAATCTTGCACCCTGGGAAACTTCTCAATCCTCGGCAAATCATGAGAATTGGTCATTCTTCCCATGAAGTTGGCTGAAGTCATTGCTAAGACCACATCCTTCTACCCAGTGCTGTTTCTCTCGTGGATCCCAAGGAGATTTCATAATAAGTCTCCTGCACACTAATCTCTGTGTCAACTACTTCCCAAAGAACCCAGCCTGCAACACTCCTGTCTTTCTAAGCTTAATTTTAGAAAAGTCTTAGATATTTTCTCTTTAAATGTTGTCTTTTCACATTGTTCTTTTCATCAGGGGATGGTAACGAGATGCATGCTGAATTTCCTCTGCCCTCCATTTCTTATTTTCCATCTTTCTTTCCCCTTGAGTTTGCTAACTTCACCTTCCTTTGTGTGGAATTTGCTGTTTAACCCATCTGTTGATTTTTACCACTCAATAACTTCCTTCATTTGGCTTTGAAGACACATACTGACCTGGTTTTCTTCCTGTATTTCTGGTTGCTGTTTCAGTCTTGTTTGCGGGTTCCTCTTCATCGTCCCTACTGTTAAATAATGAAGTCCCTGGGGCTCAGTTTTTTGACCTCTTCTCTTTTTCACAATCTAACCCACTTTCCAGATGAAGTCATCAGTCTTGTGACTTCAAACTACCATAGATATGCTGATAACTCCCAAGTTTGTTTCTTCAACTCAGACATCATCCTTACACTCCTAACCCATGGAACCAGTTGGCTGTGAGACAACTCCACTTGGACATTTAAAAGTCAAGCTCCTGGGCCTCCCTTGTGGCACAATGGATTAAGTCTCAGCACTATGAAGCTATCCAGAGCCACTGTAGCACAAGTTCGATACCTGGCCAGGGAGCTTCTGACATGGCGCAGCAGACCTCTCCTGTCCAGCCCGCTGCTCCCCTCAGCAGTGTATTTCAGTCATTCTGCCTGTTCTGCTCCCCACTCTGTCTCTGATGAATCCTCACACCCCCCACACCTCCTGCCTACACTCCCGCTTGTATGCATAAATAAATAAATCTTAAAAAAAAATAAAAGTCAAACTCTTGATCTTCATTCCCAGACCCTAAAGTTTTTCCTGTCTCAGTTAATGTTGTGATTATATATGTTCAGGCTGAAAACCCTGGAGTCATCTATAACATCTTTCTTTCTCTCACACTGCAAAACCTGGAAAGTCTATAGATTTCATCTAAAAATGGAAACAGAGTTTTAGTACTTCTTATAGTCTTCACTCTGCCCTCCTGGCCCAGGTCATCATCCCTTCTTGCCCAGATCACTGTACGACCTCCTGACTGGCCAGCTTACAGCCTGGTCTCAACATGGCAGCTGAATGGAAGGAAATATCCACACAATACATAGCTGATAATGGTTAATATCCAAAATATGTAAAAAAAAAAACCTCATATAATTTAACAATAAAAACCCCCCAAAAATCACATTAATAAATGAGCAGCATATATGAATAGACAATTCACCAGAGGATACCCAGAAGACCAAAAGACTTAAAAACTGTTCATTGCCACCTCTAATAATGGAGGAGCAGATTAAAACTACAATGAGATGGCACCTCACACCTGTGAGAATGAACTTTATCAAGAAGATCAGAACCAAGGGTCATTGAGGATATGGAGAAAAAGGAACTCTCATATAATTCCACTCCTAGATATCCACCTGAAGGAATTAAAAACACTAATTCAAGGGATATAAACACTTCTATGCTCATTGCAGCACTATTTACAATAACCAAGTAATGGAAACAACCTGAGTGCCCAAAGACAGATGAGTGGATTAAGAAGATGTGGTTCGTATACACAATGGAATATCACTCAGCAATAAACAAACAAAGATCTTGCCATTTGTGACAACATGGATAAAACTGGAGGAGATTATGTTAAGTGAAAAAGGAGAAAGACAAATACGGGATGATTTCACCCATGTGGAATAGAGAGAGGAAAAAAACAACAAGGGAACTGCTAAGATTAAGCCAAAACCAACCCTAGAGGTCTGACTGTAGAATTGAGGCTACTAGAGGGGGAGGATGGGGCTGGAGAGCAAAGCAAAGAGGGTCCAGTGGACTGTGGTGGAGGAGTATGGGTGCCTTTGTGTAGCCATGGTGTGGTAACATACATCTAAAGAGGTGTGATCCTGTATCTCTGGATCATATACAATGTAATAAACCAATGATACCTCAATAAAAAGATAATATAAAACAAAAACAAACACCGCCACCACTAGGCATGTTCCCTGGGCAGGACTTTGGCTCTGGTTTTTTCCTCTGCCTGGAAAATGCTGCCCACACACCCACAGAGTTTGCTCTCTCACTTCTTCAGGTCTTAAACAAAAACCACTTTCTCAGTGAGACTTTCCCAGACAGCCTGTCTAAAATTTCAACCACTTCCTAGTGATATTTCATATCCCTACTTAATTCCTCTTTAGTACTTACACCTCATAGGCTACATATTCTATTTCTTACCTATCTTCATCATTAAATGTAAACTTTATTAAAAAACAAGACTTTTTGTCCATTTTGTTGGCTGCAATGTCCCTAGAGAAATTGTACCTCGTACATAATTTGGGCTTAATAAATATTGGCTAGATGAATGAATGAGTGACTATTTTTCACTTCTAGAAAATTAATTTGGCTCTTCCTTCCAGTCTAACTGTTCTTATGCAATAGTGCCCTGTTGCTTTTTTTTTTTTAAGATTTATTTATTTATCCATACAAGAACTGGGGTGTAGGCGAGAGGTGGGTGGGGGTGAGAGATGGGTGGGGATGAAAGGATTCAACAGAGTGAGGAGCAGACAGGTGGGTCTACTGAAATACACTGCTGAGGGGAGCAGCGGGCGAGACAGGAGAGGTCTGCTGCGCCATGTGGGAAGCTCCTTGGCCAGGAATCGAACTCATGCTGCAGTGGCTCTGAATAGCTTCACAGTATTGAGACTTAACCAGCTGCATCATCAGGGAGGCCCTGTCCTGTTGCTTTTAATCGATAGTGATGAACAGCATGTGCCCTGGAATGAGGCTACTTGAGCTCAAATCCCAGCTCTGCTACTCTAATGACTGTGTGGCCATGGACAAATTTTCTAACATCTCAGCCGTAAAATGGAGAAAGTAATAGAACCATTTCGTAGGAATTTTGTGAAGATTGAATGACATAATGTTCTGTGATATAGAAGTGTTACGTGTGAATTATTTTTACTGTTAGTTTAGCCATCATTTAAAATCTACTTATTTTATAGCACCTTTCAGCTTTTCTAGAATTTTAACTTTTGATAGGTTCCACTTTTTCTGTCTCTTTTATCTGCAAACTCTCTACTGGTAAAGTCTAATCAGCCACACAGACCACCAGGATCAAGTCTGACCAAATCAGAGTGACCAACCCGGTGCAGCAAGGGAGGGGCACTGGGGCCACTGTGGAACTGTCTCCCCACTAGAGGGAGGAGGGCATTGTCTTTTCTGAGGTTCAGTTCCCTCTGAAGGATTCTGAGGATTCTAAGGGAAGGTGTCAGTTTTGGATTGGTTGCTGTTATGAGAGGGGATTGACCAGAAGTTGAGTATTGCCATGAGGTGAGGGTGGTATAAGAATTAGGTACCTCAGCAACAGCAGGGTACGGCAAAGTGGTCTGAGGGCTCAGTAGGAAAGTAGTATTCACTCAGAGGGTATATAATGGTATTTTATAGCTGCTGTCTGACCTTGGGGGAAACCATGTTCCTTATTAACTTTACAGCTAGTTTTATTGGTGTCTGTCCTCCCAGTCTTGTTCAGCAAGACTGCTTTTTTCTTTCATTCAGTTCAAGATGATTTTCACTTTTTAAATCCTAGTCTTAATTAGTCTTTCGTCAGCATGACAGGATATTTGTAATTTTTTATTGGGAATTTATCTCTAACAGGGGTTGTTCCTTTCTGCCTGTGGAGCTTTGCACAGTGACATTATCTTCTTCGGGAAGATTCCTATTTGCTTCTGCCAGAATGCTAAGTGACTTGATGGTCCTAAACCGGGTTTAATGTCAATTTTCCATCTTGAAATTTGCACCATGCAGATATCTTATTTAGACTCCTGCTCTTGCACGCACATGGCCTGGGGTTTAGATTTCCCATGGGTGACGTTTTGCCTCCCTCTTTAAGAACTTAGACAAATGGTGAGCTTCCTGGTCAATTCTCAGGGCACGTGTGCTGGGAAGAATTCTTCAAGGCCTGAGAAGTTATTCAGGGAGTGCAATAATAGCCCCCACGCCCCACTCCTTGACCTCCTTAGGTTAGCCCCTGGCCTTAACCTAACTCTGAGTCCAAATTTCATGGGCTGCTGTGACATCAGCTTCGCCAGTCGCTCTACTTTTGATGGCTTTCTTCATTCCTAGCATTTGGAGACTTCCCTTTGCATTTCTCAAGTTTGTCTACTTAAATATACATTTGGATTCTATTTAATGCTGCATCATTTACATATCAGTGATCGAACGGGGCCCACTCCCATACAAGTTTGGCTCCCTCAGTCCTGACTGTTAAAATCTCAGGCTCTGGTTAGCAGAAGGGGCTTGTGGTGGGTAGGAGCAAAGGAGAGAGAGGGGTTCCGTGGAGTATTACTGGGGCTTTCGTGGTAGGTGTGGTGAAATAACAGATATTTGTAGAAGTGTAAACCTATACCCCTAAGACTTACACTGTGTTGTAAATCAACATTACCTCAATAAACAAGTTTAAAAACAGACAAACAAATAATGAGATAAACAAAAACATGACATATACCTACAAATGAACATTATTCAGCCTCAAAAGGGAAGAAGATTGCAATACAAGCTTCAACATGGATGCTCCTTGAGGACATTATGCTTAGTGAAATAACCAGCCTCAAAGGACAAATGTAGTGTAATTCCACCTATAGGAGGTCCCTAGAATAGTTCAATTCATAGACAGAAAGCAGAATGGTGGTTTCCAGGGCCTAGGACACAGGAGGAGAGGGGTCGTTGTAAAATGGGTACACATTTATTGTTGCAAGATGGAGGGAGTTCTGTGGAAGGCAGCTCAGTAGTGGGAGTGCACTTAGTGCCACTTAGTTATATGTAGAAATGGTTAAGATGGCAAACTTGCCTCCAGTTTTATTGATATAATTAACAAGTAATGTTGTATTAAAGATATATAATATAAAAAAAATCTCAGGCTCTGGGCTGGAACCTGGTTTGAAGTCTCAGAGTCCCCCCCCATCTTTTGTATGACTTTGGTCAACTCTAAGCCTATTTCTCTTACCTGTAAGATGAGTATAATAATAAGTCCTCCTATTTAGTGAGGCAATACACAAAATGCATACAGAAGAACTCAATAGGTACTGCTCTATTACTATCATGTAAACATTTAATAATTTGGGACCTTCCTTGTGGCACAGGGGTTAAGTCGCAGCACTATGAAGCTATCCAGAGCCACTGCAGCACGAGTTCGGTTCCTGGCCAGGGAGCTTCCCACATGGCAGCAGACCTTTCCTATCTTGCCTGCTGCTCCCTTCAGCAGTGTATTTCAGTAGGCCTACCTGTTCTGCTCCCCACTCTGTCTCTGGTGAATCCTCTCATGCCCCCACACCTCTGACCTGCACCCCAGTTTGTATGCATAAGTAAAATAAATCTCAAAAAAAATAAACATTTAATAACTTAAAAAGTGTATGGAAGAATACGATGTGTGCATTTTTTGGCCAAAACCAAGAAGTTTTCCTTCATCCATGGTAGACATATTCTGCCTTTGAGCTTAGAACCATCACCCATTTTTTTGGTTAAAAAGCCTTTGATTTCATCAAAGGACTCTGAAAAATACTCACCTCTAGTCTCTCTACCCAGGAGCTGGCTTAAGTCTTTGACCACTTTTGGTAGCAGATGTACAGATTTTTTTTTAAAGTTTTATTTATTTATGCATACAAGAACTGGGGTGCTGGCCAGAGGTGCAGGGAGTGAAAGGATTCACCAGAGACAGAGTAGGGAGCAGAACAGGCAGATCTACTGAAGTACACTGCCAAGGGGAGCAGCTGGCAAGACAGGAGAGGTCTGCTGAGCCAGGCTCAGCTCCCTAGGGATCGAACTCACGCTGCAGTAGTTGCGGATAGCTTGATAATGCTGAGACATTAGTCCCTTATCCACCAGGGTGGCCCTAAAGTGGGTTTTATTTTTTTAAGATTTATTAATTTTTGCATACAAGCTAGGGTGTAGGCCAGAGATGTGGGGCGGTGAGAGGGTTCGCCAGAGTCAGAGTGGGGAGCAGAACAGGCAGATGGACAGAAATACACTGCTGAGGGGAGTAGCGGGCGAGGCAGGAGAGGTCTGCTGCGCCATGTGGGAATCTCCCCAGCTGGGCATCGAACTCAAGGCCCCCCGCAGCCACTGATAGCTCCACAGTGCTGCGCTTAACCCATTGCGCCACCAGGGAGGCCCTAAAGTGGGGATTTTTAAAGCACATCATAATTACCTAATGCATTTGTTTTCAAAGGTTTTATGTATATATAAATGTACACACACACACACATGCACACACACACGCACACACACTATTGGTCTGCCGATCTGAGTCTGTGTTTTTACTTTTCAAATGAGACTATGTGCATTCTAGGAGCCAGGAGTGATTTATAATCGATGTTCTGAGTCCTCCCCGAAGAGGCCCGATGCTCTGCATGGTTTCTTCTTACCCACATGAGGCTGATCTCATTGTATGAGAATAAACTTCCAGAGGCTGCAGGGAAAATGATGTTTCCACGTCAAACATTACAGAAAGGCTCCCTAGAATCTATAATATGCCTTGTTAAGTGCTTCAGATAAAAAGACCCCTTTACAGTTGGAGCTCAAGTCTACCAAGAAAACACACGGGGCTTTGGAAGGCAGGAATAAGGTGGAGGCCATGCTTCTGCTGTTTTCTGTCATTTCCACAGACCTGAGTGCAAGTGGAGATGGGTTGGGATTTTCTGTGTCAGCTGTGCTGTAAGACCCAGTGTTTGTTTCTTAGTTTTCTGGGTGTCAGGAGTCACGTGGTCCCATAACTTTCTGATTCCCCAATTTACTAATATCGACAGAAGTAACAATTCCTTTCCGGGGTCACTTCTACCATCTTGTTCTAGGAGTCATTTTTGGAAGCTCATTCTAGGGTTCTTCCTACTGGCCCTTCAGACAATTTCGTAAATACCTAATTCCTTTGTTGAAGGCTAGTTGAAACTAGCCCAAGCTGTTTCTGATACTGCAGGTGGGTGCTGACCGACAGTCTCTGCAAATGCCCTTTCTTTCACATCCCCACGTTCTCTCAACCAAGGCTGGTGACTAGAATTCTAGTTAGAAATGGACTCCATTTGTGTGAGTCTTTGAATCCTGTAAAAACTGACCACCCTGGGAATACATAGCCCATTGCAGGCTCAATCAATTATAGCTTGGAACAATAAATTTAGAACATGTCTCTTGGTAAAAGATGCTCAAAGTAAGCAAAGAAAGGAAAAAAAGAAGGAAGGAAGGAGAGAGGATTACAGGTCCCTTTGGAGAGGACTGGCCACTGAGGAGTGTGTCGAGGGGGAGGGGTGAACCAGGTGCTAAAGATGAGCTTGGCCTGCCCGGTGGTGTAGCACTCCACAGGTCCTGCTGGTGATTGTGGTTGTGGCTTTAGGGCAGAGTAGGGTCATCTGCCAAACCAAGCATCCAAAAGAGCAGCTGGAGAAATCGCCCATCTGAACTGTCCTGCTCGCCAGGGTTTGTATGCTTGATACAAATTTTCCAGAATGCTCTCTTGAGCACATCTTTGAAGAGTTGACTGTGGGATCTAAAGAAAAAGCCTTGACAGTACGTTTGTATCCATCCCAAGTTCTCTTCTAGGAGAATTTTTTAAATTTAAAAGTAAAATATGGTTATTTTTACTTAAGACAGCTCCCCATCTTGAACTCATTTACATTTTTTTCTTCCCTCATTTACTGCCTATTTCCTGAAAAATGTTGAGAAGATTTAAGTGTCTAATATTTTCCAAGGTCATCTCATGATTCATCATTTTATTGTTTGTGAAAAGATCAGACTCAAGAAACTGGCTTACATGGGAATGTTCATCTGGATTTTCTCTTCTGATTTACTTCATGGATGACATGAGAATGAATTAAAAGATTAAAAAGTCAACATTGCACTGAGTCCCTTGAATAACAAAGAGGCCCTGAAAGAACCAAAGGGGGTTACAACAGGCACCCATCCACCTGAGACACAGAATCACAGATTACTAGAATTTGTAACTGGAAGGAGCCTAGAGCTATCACCTCATTTCTCAGAATAAGCAGTGGGCCCTAGAGAAAGGAAATGACTAATTCAGGATCACACCCTGAGCCAGTGGCCCGGCTAGGACTCTGATAGGTTTCCTGAGACAGACCCTACAATGCCCTCTCTCCTTTTTGATCACTCTTTCGATCAGCCCTCCAGCTGTTTCTACTTCAGTAGAAGTCAGACACCTTTCTGAGTATTCCTACTTAGGAGTAGTCAGAAATCACTGAAACAGTTGAGAATTTCCTTCTGGCCATAGAAGTCAGGACTCCCACCCTCATTGCAAATAAGGAAGATAAAATTCAGAGAGGGAGTGTGACTTGCTGGAGGCAACCCAGCTAAGGCTCCAACTCAGGCCTCCTCACAGTCAAACTAGCATCCTTCCTGACACATTGCAATAGCAGTGCACTCTAAGAGTGTGTTGGACCTTTGTCTTAAGAAGTATATAGTAAGCAGAATTTGGTCTAATTAAAGGCCATCCAAGGGGGATTAATGAGGTACAAAAAATGCCTCATAAAAGGAGCTGTCCTTTTAAAGACAAGCCAATGGCACTTATCTTTCCAGCGTGAACATTAGAAAGAGGTTCCTGTGTAATTTTCCAGTCATTTAATGACAATATTTCTATCTATAGAGAGAGTGTGGCTCTGCATGTCCTTTTATAAAGGGCTGAACCAAGGTCGACTTAAGCGGAAAGCTACTAAAGGTCAATGATCCCGGGCTATTACCTTTCTTCGTGTGTGATTGTTTAAACTACGAAAGTAATGTAAGCACATTACCCATCTTTGGAAAGTTTAGGAAAGAAAAAAAATGGACTCTAATTCCACCATTCATCATACTATTGTTATTATTTTGCATATTTCCTTTCTGTCTTTCTTCTAGAAGTGTTTTTACATAGTTTTAAATGATCGTTTTCTAACTTCTACAGGATCCTCACAAACTGGCGTCCTGCTTTTCCCTATGATGGTACAGCTTAAACATTTTTCACATCATGCATCATCTACATGAACATCAGACCTAATGGTTGCAAAATGCTTCTTCTTCTGAAGGTCCCATAAATGTATGAGACCCTGTGATCCCCTGCAGGATCCAGGAACATATCCCAGGAAACAAATGAAGCTCATTCCTGGGAATTTCAGGGAATACGGGACATTATTTCACCATCAAAAATAGCAATGGTATTTGTTTGAATTTTGAAAAGTAAAAAGTAACTCAATTAGTTATGTAAAACTACCATGTAAATCTCTTTTTCTAACTTATATATAATCTCATGAAACTCAATGTTTTTTTAAAGATTTTATTTAGTTTCGTATAAAGAATTGGGGTGTAGACCAGAGGTGCCAGGGGTGAGCGGATTCACCAGAGACACAGTGGAGAGCAGAACAGGCGGATCTCCTAAAATACACTGCTGAGGGGAGCAGCGGGTGAGACAGGAGAGGTCTGCTGTGCCAGGTGGGTCAGCTCCCTGGTCGGGAATCCAACTTAGGTCATGGCTGTGGGCCTTTGCGATGGTAGTGCTGAGACTTAACCTCTAGGCCACCAAGGAGGTCCAAAACTCAATATTTTAAAAAAAATCTCTCACCCCATTAAGCAGTGAGAGAAACTCTGGTGTCCTGTGAGACAGGATTAGTGGGGGATGGTCCTTCTGTGCCTGTCCCGCTGATACCTGAGGTGTCTATTAGACAGTCGTGAGTATTATTATATTATTTAGTCTACACTCAAAATGGATTATAGGCTAACAACAGAAAGAATAAGAAATACTCTTATTATAATAAGTTCAGGAGAAGCACTGAAATTGTAATTCTGTACTTTTATATGCTACACCACATGTGAACCTTGAAAGCATTCTACTAAAGGAAAGAGGTCCGGCAAAAAGGCCACAAAGTGAGTGTTTGTTTCCATTTGTATGAATACCCAGAACAGACAAATCCATGGAGACAGAAAACAGATTACTGGTTGCCATGCACTGGAAAAGGGGGGAATGATTGCTTAATGGTTATGGGGTTTCCTTTGGGGTGATAAAGTCTTCTGGAACTAGATAATGGTGGTGGTTGCTGCATATTGTGAAGGTACTAAATGTCATTAATGGTAGATGGTCTTTTGCACCATAAAAATTATAATTCTGAAATTTTCCCTTGAGCGAGCCCTTACCAGATTATAAGTGGCACTTATTTTATAGTTTTAATAACACAAATGCAAACATCAAGTCATGTCTGATATTTTAAAATCTGTTTTCCAAGTGGGGAGGAGCAACTCATTTCCTGGGACTGATGATCTACACCCAAATTCCATGCCCAAATATATTTGTAGAGAAGTGTCTGCAAATGACAGCCTGAAATCCTTCTCATTTCTTTAGTTGGAAAGCAAATGTGAAAATTATAAAAATAAAACAGTTGATATTTTAAGTTAAAATGCAAGAGCTATAAACATTAGCCAATAAAAATAATTTTTGACCATTTGAATGCCATAACATGTAGTCTCTTTCAATATATAGGTTTTGTCTCTAAAGTTAATGTAATAAATGATTCCATTTCAACATCTATGTATCTTAAATTATGCATTTTCTTATGTAATTATTTTAAAGTATGTGTCACATGTTGTAGAAAACTAAATTTTTTCTTCATGACAGATATTATTGAAAACTATATTAAAATAATTGTCATACAATTTTAATGTTATTTTATAAACTTACAAGCTTCCCACATGGCACAGCAGACCTCTCCTGCCTCGCCCACTGCTCCCCTCAGCAGTGTACTTCAGTCGATCTGCCTGTTCTGCTCCCCACTCTGTCTCTGGTGAATCGTCCCACCCCCCCACACCTCTGGCCTACACCCCAGCTTGTATGAATAAATAAATAAATCTTAAAAAAAAGAAAAGTGTCTCGCACATATTAAGCATTCTATGTGTTTGTTTAAAAAAATTAAAAATTATAAAATTATTTTTAAAAATATTGAGTTTCATGAGATTATATGAGTTGACAAGAGACTTATATAGTAAAAGAATCCATAACTTTACATAGGGAAAGGCAGATTTGTGTGATGATTCTCCCATTGTTGGCTAGTTGGGTTATTGCCAAAGTTTTGTGTCCATGAGGATATATAAAGGATAAAAAAGTGATGAACAATTTTATTTCTTTTAAGATTTATTTACTTATGGATACAAGAACTGGGGTGTAGGTCAGAGGTGGGTGGGCATGAGAGGATTCACTAGAGACAGAGTGGGGAGCCGAACAGGAGGACTGACTGAAATAAACAGCCAAGGGGAGCAGTAGGCAAGACAGGAGTGGTCTGCTGTGCCATGTGGAGTCAGCTCCCTGGTTGGGGATCAAACTCCTACTGCAGTGGCTGCAGATAGCTTCATAGTGCTGAGACTTAACCCCTTGAACCACCAGAAAGGCTCCAGAATTAGGACTTTTGTTCAGAATGTTAAGGTGATACCCATTACTTTTGATCTGTGTCATCATTGCTGATCTTACCTCTGGAACTTAGCACAAGGAAAACTCAAACAGCCCAACTCATACAGCCTTTTGCACCAATCTTATCCTTTTTGTTTTTCCTGATGAATCTCTAGGACACAGGTATTATCATTCCTATTCTGTGGTTGAGTAAACTTAGACTTACGGAGATGACTCATTATGACCTGACATTTGGGAGGGCATAGTGGGTTTTAGTTGCAGAGGCAAAGAGAGGGAAAACTATCTTGTGACGTAAATTTCTATCCCTTGGTTAAGCGGGGCAGGTAAGGTGAATTGTTAGTCAGCTTGTGAACACAGAATTAGAGAGGGCTTATATCATGGAACTGACAATTTTACAGTGAGCAATTAGAAAGATGGAAAATGGGTTGGCTAGTGAATCAAGTGTGCATGGTAGAGCTATATGGTGTATTAATTTCCTAGGGTTGCCATAACAAATTATCAATCTGGGTAGCTAAAACAATAGAAATCTATTCTTTCATAGTTTTAGAGACTGGAATCTGATATCATGGTATAGGCAAGACATGTCCTCTCTGAAAGCTCCAGAGGAGAAATCCTTCTGCATCTGTTCTAGTTTCTAGTGGTTGCTGGCAATTTTGACATTCTTTAGTTTGCAGATACATCACTTTAATCTTGTCCTGTGTCTTTACATGGACTTACTGTGTTTGTGTCTCTGTGTCCATATTTCCCTCATCTTATAAGGACTCCAGACATTTGATTTAGGAACCACCCTAATCCAAAATGTTCTCATCTTATTTTGACGACATCTTCAAAGACCATTTTTCCAATAAGGTCCTATCTAGACGTTCTAGGTAAACATGGATTGAGAAGATGGATCTGATAGTTGTGCCCTTCACTACTTTCTGCTTTGTGCCATGCAATGGTTAGCAGAGGCACCTGGTTCTAAACAGTAAGAGGGGGAATCCGTACACAAGAGGGGACACAGCATCATGGGATGCTGTTGACACAGAGACAGAAAGTCTCCCCATACTCAGAAGGCCAGTTACAGGACTCCTCCCACTTCCCTCCCTCAAAGGTGCTGGAAGCAGGTGTCAATAAACAACTCCCATAGTTATGGTACAGAGAATTTCAAAGGAAAAAGATGTGCAAAGAATCAACAGTTACCAATATATCATAATACAGAAGCACAAAGCAAAACATATGATTAATGCATAATAAACAGTTAATAGAATGCACAGAAGGTGATTTTAAGGAAATAAAATCTTTGTAATGACAAGCAAGATCACTGAATCCATGAGACAAAAATTAAAGTTACAAAAAAGTATCAAGTAGGATTAAAATATTTAAAGTTAGAAATATCCAGAAAAAGGGAAATCTTCTGAATACAGAATGAATACAGAGGAAAAACTATTTAGAAAGCTGGAAATGATAGCTTAAAGGTTCTCTCAGACTGTAATAAAAGAGGACAAGGAGAAAGGATGAAAGAAATGCTTAGAAATGTAGAGGATATGACCAGAGTGTCCCAAACCTATCTATACAGATTTCAGAAAGAAAAAAAAAAATCAGAAAAGATGAAAGTGAGGGACAATTCAAAATATAATAAAATAAAAATTTCCAGAGTTGAATCAAGATACGTCTTTAGGTTGGGTACTGCATAAGAAGAATAAGAATACCACACCTAGAGCCTCCCCGGTGGAGCTGTTGGCAGTGGTGATGCGAGTTCGATGCCTGACTGGGGAGATTCCCACATGGCGTGAGTTCAATCCTGGGCTAGGGAGATTCCCATATGCCGCCGCAGACCTCTCCTGCCTTGCCTGCTGTTCCCCTCAGCAGTGTATTTCCATTGATCTGCCTGTTCTTCTCCCCACTCTGTCTCTGGTGAACCCTCTCACTGCCCCACGCCTCTGGCCTGCACCCCAGCTTGTATGCATAAAATTTTTTTAAAATTAAAAAAAAAATAATGCCACACCTAGATACATAGAGTGACATGTTAGGCTTAGGTATAAGGAAAATTCCTAAAAACATCTGAAGCTTAAAAAATATTTCCATAAAGACTGATAACAGAATTCTCAATGGAAACATGCTGAATACAAGAAGACAAGAGATGTATGTTCAACGTGTTGAGAGAAAAATGGTTACAAGTCCAGAATTTTATACTCAGCAATTGGCCAAATGTGAATGTTAAGTAGTTATATTTATAGATATTCAAGGACTCAGAAAATTTATCATCTACAAAGAATTGATAGAGGTACTTACCTAGAAAAAGGAAAGAAACGTAATGAAGCAACATTTTACTAAAGAAATCAGTGAAACTTATTGTAAAGTTCATGTAAGTTGTGGTAACCAGTGGAAGGAAAAACAGATATAACTTCCAAATGTTAAGAAGGACAAAATAGTTCAAAGAAAATTCAATAAATTTTACAAAAGACAAAAGAAAACAACAAAAATCCAGGGTAAATAGAAAAAGGCGAGGTAAAATGGGAGTCCAGCTATATCATTATCACATTAAATGTAGTTTGGTTAAGTCCATGGATGAAAAGAGAATATTATATTCAAGTTTGAAACATCTAACCCTTACAAGAGACATATCTAAAAATCACTAAAGACTTAACTGAGGAGGTGAAGAACTTATACAATGGAAACTATTAGATTTATTAAAAGATTTAGATCAGGGCCTCCCTAGTGGTGCAGGGGTTAATTCTCAGAGCTATCACCCTATTGCCACTACAGCACAAGTTCTATCCCCAGCTGGGGAGCTAACCCACATGGCACAGCAGACCTCTCCTGTCTCACCCACTGCTCCCCTCAGCATTGTATTTCAGTAGATCCTCCTGTTCTGCTCCCCTTTCTGTTTCTGGTGAATCCTCTCACTTTTGGACTACACTTCCATTCTTTTATGCATAAATAAATTAAACAAAAAGATTTCAATCATGACATAAGCAGATGGAAAAACAGTCTATGCTCATGGATAAGGAGAATGAATATAGTTAGAGTGACTATACTATCAAAATTGATATATAGATTTAATGCAATGCCCATCAAAAATACCAACAATATTCTTCAAAGAAATTGAACAAATAGATTAAAATTTATACAAAACCTAGAAGTCCTCAAGTGGCAAAAATGATCCTGAGGAAAAAGGAGAGAAATGGCGGTATCATGTTACCTGACTTTAAACTATACTATAAAGCAACAGCAGCAATTAAAACAACATGGTATTGGAATAAAAATGACACATGGATCAATGGAACAGAATTTAAAGTCCAGAAATAATTCATGTATATGTTAATACTTAAATCATAACCATCCAATGTGAAAGGAGAGTTTGTTTAACACAAGGTGCTGGGAAAACTGGGCTACAAGTAAAAGAATGAAAATTAGACCACTGTCTAACTCCATGCACAAAATAAATTCTAACTGGATTAAAGACTTAGATACAAGACTACAACAACAACATGTAAGAGAAAAAATTGGCTCTGTGTTTCATGTCATTAGTGACAAATGTTTTTGGAGACTAGAGCCCCAAAGCAAGGGAAATAAAAGCAAAATCAAACAATTGTGATTGTCTCAAATCAAAAAACTAACACATCAAAAGAAAAAAATAAGTAGATTAAAAATATATCCTAGTTAATGGGAGAAAATATTTACACATTACACAATGGGTGAAAGGTTAATATCCAGGATATATAATATATTCAATTCAATAACAAAAAAAATCCAATTAATAAATGATCAGCAGATTTGAGCAGACAATTCACCAGAAAGGCTATGCAGAAGGCTAATAGATACATGGAAATACGTTCATCATTGCTTTCAAGAAGGGAGATGCAGGTCACAATCACAATGAGATACCATCTCACACCCATGAGAATGGCACGTACTAAAAAAGACCCTCCATAACAAGAGCTAGAGAGGATGGGGAGAAAGAGGAACCCTATCACACTGTTGGTGGGAATGTGAACTGATGGAGCTGTTTTATAAAGTGATCTGGATTTACCTTAAAAGACTAAAACATGGAGGGTTTCCCTGGTGGTATAGGGGTTAATTAACTCTCAGTGCTATCAGGCTATCACCACTGCAGCCTGAGTTTGATCCTTGGCCAGAGAGCTAGCCCACTTGGTGCAGCAGACCTCTCCTGTCTCATCTGCTGCTCCCCTCAGCAGTGTATGTCAGTAGATCCACCTGTTCTTCTCCCCATTCTGTCTTTGGTGAATCCTTTCACCCCTACACCCCAGTTCTTGTATGCATAAATAAATCTTTAAAAAAAAAACTAAACTAGGGCCTCCCTGGTGGCGCAGCGGTTGAGCTCTGTGTTGTGGAGCTGTCGGCAGCGCGATTCGAGTTCATTGCCCAGCCGGGGAGAATCCCAAATGGTGCGGCAGACCTCTCCTGCCTCACCCGCTGCTCCCCTCAGCAGTGTATTTCTGATCTGCCTGTTCTGCTCCTCACTCTGTCTCTGGTGAACCCTCTTGCTGCCCCACACATCTGGCCTGTACCTCAGCTTGTATGTATGAATAAATAAATCTTTAAAAACAAAACAAAACAAAACAAAAACTAAACTAAACTAAAACATGGAAATGCTGTATGACCCAGCAACCCCACTCTTGAGCATTTATTCAAAGAATATGAAACCATCAACTCAAAAAATTATATACCCTACAATGTTTATTGCAACACTCTTTATAACAATGAGGACATGAAACAATCTAAGTGCCCACTGATAACCCAAGGTGGTATATCCATACAATGGAATACTATTCAGTCATAAGGACTGATGAAATGTTGCCATTTACAGCAAAATGAGTTTGAGGGGAAAATATGTAGTAAAGCAAGTCAGAATGAGAAAGAAAAATATTGGACATTACATAGGGAGAACTGGATAAAGCAAAATACTGTAAAAACTAGTGGACACTAATAAAGTGAGGTTTCCGAGGCTAAGAAGGAGAGGGGAGGGAGAAATGGTCAAAGTGTATAAGGGATGGTGGGGACAGCGGGAAAACCAGTGAAAACCCTAACAATCCAATTAGAAAATAGGGAACAGATTAAAAAAAAAGAAGAAAGAAAAACTCTCTTAAGATTGAAACAAAGTGGTAGAAGAAGATATTCAAAGAAAAATACACAGAATAAACAAACTGATTATAGTTAAAGCAGTTAAAATTCAAGGAGGCACTGAAAAAATGTCTACCCAATAGTAGTGAGCACACCATTGCGAAATAGTGGTCTCTAAACTTCATTTCCTATGGAAAAGAATCAGGGTTCACTTGAGAAAAGTCTAACTCCAGGCCTGGGACAGGAAATGTACAAGATAAGCCTGACACAAGTGATTTTATCAGACCTCCTTTAGCAAGAAAGTCAATGATAGCAGCTAGTTTCACTCCAGCCTGGAGTGGCTCCAACTGGCTAAACACGTGGCAATTTTGCATTAATAAAAATAATAGCTTCACTGAATTGAAATACTTCAAATATACATTTACGTATATGGAATAGATATTAAAACTCCTTATTAAGCGCTTTCTATGAGAAACAGGAGAGACAAACACATTAAATAACATCATGGGGATTTAATCAGCAAAAGGCAGCCTGCAGGAAATTCTACAGAGAAACTTTCCAGGTCCTTCAAGAAATAAATGCCAAGGGAAAAAAAGGTTTGTATTCGGGAATCTATAGATTGAAAGACACCTAGAAGACAGATCTCCCAATTTCATGTAGATCTTAATTGAATCTGGATACAAAGGAACATATTGTTAAATTATTTATGAGACCTGCAGAGAAATTTGAGGCTGATGGGATGTTTAATAATACCATGGTAATGTTTTACAAAGAGTCCTTTTATTTTAGAGAAACCTGCTATAATATTTATAGATGAAAATGATATCAGGGATTTGCTTGAAAACTATTAGGAGAGGGGTATAAATAAAATGACAATTGCTATGAGTTAATCATTTTTGGCTTGGAGTTCAGGTGTGGGGGTTTATCGTGTTTTTTGTGTTTTCATCATTTTTTTTCTCTGACTTACTTTATTATTATTATTATTATTATTATTAAAGATTTATTTTATTTATTTATGCATACAAGAACTTGGGTGCAGCCAGAGATGGGAAGCGGATGAGAGGGTTCACAAGAGACAGAGTGGGGAGCAGAACAGGCAGATCCACTAAGTTCACTGCTGAGGGGAGCAGCGGGCGAGGCAGGAGAGGTCTGCTGCGCCCTGTGGGCTAGCTGTGTGGGGATCGAACTCATGCTGCAGTGGCTGACAATAGTTTGATAGCCCTGACTATCACCCCTGTGCCACCAGGAAGGCCCTATTACTATTATTATTATTGTTTCATTGAGGTGACATGTTTTATAACACTGTATGTGACTCAGAGTTATAGGGTGACACCTCTTCTGATCTGTGTCACCACACCACACTCACCACTAAAAAGCCCATAGTCCTCCATCACAGTCCATACGTTCCTCCACACTTTGCTCTACACCCATTCTCCTCCCCTCAAAACCTTTTTGTTTGTTTGTTTAAGTTAAAAAAGGACACCAAGCCTAAGAAGTGTTGTGGGTGAGTAATGCAACGCTTTCCAAAAGAGCTATCTCTCTGCTATACACAGTATTCTACTCTACTGTTGGAAAGATATCTAGTGGTTTTGTAAGACCAGCAAAACAATGATGTCAACACTGAGTGAGAGAAATCGCACTTGGAACATAAATGAGAAAATTCCATTTAATTTTGACAAAGCAAATACAACAGCATATCAAGGGAGGTAAATTACAGAAGTCCAAGAATCTAATTTTAACTTAAAAAGTTAAATAATTCACCACATTTACAGACTAAAGCATCTGATTATATAAATTATTGCTTAAAAATAACACTGGTCAACAGTGAGATAGTTATTGACTTTAAAAGGCCCTAATCTGTAGTATCTTGGTGTGCTGAACATGAATATAACTCTGAAAAATTTTTATTAGCTCTCGTCTTGAAGATATTTCATGTAATTCATTTTATGTTTCACCGTGTAAATTTATCCAGTAGGACTGCAACAACACCCTAAATCAAACTAGAATGATGTAATATTGCATCGCATTGCATAATACCATCATGCACACATCGTCCAGAGTTGATTGCATCATTTTCTGATGCAATGCAATCCTACTGCCAGGCGGCTGCTGAAGTAAGCTGACTATAGAAAGCCCTGTTGGAAAGGTTGAGCATTGAAAATATTTCAGACTTTGCGCGAGACAGTTTAAGCTCTTGTTCCATAGAATTGTTATTATTTTATCCATTTAGGCACAATACAGAACAGTAATGACTCGAAAGTGCATTGATAGCGTGGACAATTTCTGCTCTATTTGTGGGGAAGTGACATTTGCCAACCAGAAGAAAAGGATCACTTCTCAAGTGGAGAAGGCTTATCATCTTTACTTTGGATGCAAGGTTGGTGACCAAGACAAGCCTTGGGCCCCACATATATGCTATGCTCCATGTACAACACAGCTTTCACAGTGGTTAAATGGCAAAAAACCATCAATGCCGTTTGCAGTCCCCATGGTGTGGAGAGAGCCAAACAGCCACATAAAAGACTGTTACGTCTGCTTGGTTCTTCCTCTTACTGGCAGAATAACGAAGCAAATGAAGTCAAGAATAGTCTACCCAAACATTTCGTCTGCATTGAGACCAGTTCCACATGGTGAGGGACTGCCTATTCCAGAACCGCCAGCAGAATATTCTCTTGATTCATCTGATGAGGACAAGGGTGAGCCGACCTGTTCTTCTCCTGTTCCATCAGCATGCAGTGATCCAGATTTTCACTGTGGTGCATCAGCAACCCCACCCAGAATAACACAGGAAGAACTAAATGACCTGGTTCGTGATTTGGACTTATCCAAGAACAAGGGAGAATTGCTAAGATCAAGACTCCAACAATGGAATCTTCTAGAAGAAGATGTCACAATCACTTTCTATCGAAAGCGCCACCAGCAGTTGGAGCCTTTCTTCAGAAAGGAACATACTCTGGTATTCTGTTCTGATATTGAGGGCCTCATGAATGCCTTAGAAATCACTCATGACCCACAAGAATGGAGACTGTTTCTAGACTCTTTGAAACTGAGTCTTAAGGCTGTGCTTTGCACAATGGAAACCATCTTCCATCTATTCTGTTCCTGAACAGCTGTACAAGAGACAAGCGAAGAAATCTAAGAAGTAGTCTATGACTTGATATTTTACAGGTATTAACCGTAGGCCTATTACTATTGGCATGCATTTCATGAAGTAAACATCAATTTATTGCAGATTACAAAAAAAGTAGAGCCAAAATTAGAATTTGACTGTCATATTTGTGTTGAGCAAATACAAATTGATAGGAAATGACTAATTTCATTTCAGTAACATAACTTTTGTAAAAATTTGTTGACCAGTGTAATTGATGAAATTTCAATCTAGTAGTGATTTTTAAAAACCCCAAGCAATTAGCTATAGGTGGGAAATGTCTTATCTTAATAAAAGGAACTACCAAAAAAGCTGCAGCTTTCCTTGTGCATAAATCTAGTTGTTTCCCTTCCTATTGATGGGCTATCCCATTCTTCCTTCTCTCTATAATGTTTTATTTTTAAATTTAATTGGTTTACCATTGGTTTACATTCTACATAATGTTGGGAGTGTAGTTTCACACTTCATAGGGTCTATACCACCTGCACCCCCCACCAAAGTTCCAGCACCATTTCCACTATATAATTGGCCCCTTGTAGCCTCCCTGGTGGCTCAAGGGTTAAAGTCTCAGTGCTATGCTATCAAGTTATAGCCAGCCACTTCAGCATGAGTTCAATCCCTGGCCAGGGAGCTTCCCACATTGTGCAGCAGACCTCTCCTGCCTCTCCCACTGCTCCCCTCAGTGGTGTATTTCAGTAGATCTGCCTGGGCTGCTCCTCACTCTGTCGCTGGTGAATCCTCTCATCTCTCACACCTCTGGCCTGCACCCCATTCTTCTATGCATAAATAAATAAAATAAATCTTTACAAAAATAAATAAAAAATAATTAGTCCCCTGTAGCCTTGTTTCCCACACCCCTGTAAACACTTGTTTCTTTTGAATACTTCCAACATTTCTTCATGCAGATTCAAATAAATCTGATATATATTATTTTATTCTGTTCCTATCACAAAAATCCCCAGAAAATTAGATCTTACGTTGCACCTTCCTTTGTTACTTAAAATAGATGCTGAAGAGCTTTCCATATCAGTACACAAAAAGTCTCCTAATTTTTTACAACTGTATTGTGTTTCATAGTATAAACAGAGCAGAGTTTACCAGCCAGTTCGTTATTGATGGTCCCTTGGTTGTTCTGTTGTAGACAATGATGCAGTGATGAATTACCTTGTACATCCATCATTTTGTCAGTGTACAAGGGAACATATAAAATCTCCAGAAGTGGGAATATCAGGTCAAAGGGTAAATGCGTTGTAAACTCGGGAAATACTGTCAATTGCCTTTTATTATGGTGGCATCATTTTTCATACCATTTGGCATATATAAGATTACCTGATTCCTTACAGTTTTACTAACAGCAACTGCTCTTCAGCTTTTGGGGTTTCCCTAATGAAATAATAATTTCAGTTCAGTTTCAATCTGCATTTTTCCTCATTATTAATTAAAGAAAACTTTCTTTTTTAGGTACATGAGGACCATCGGTGTATCTTTTTCTGTGAACTTTTTGTTCATGTATTCTTTTTTTTCCTTAAAAATACTGATTCTTACTGGTTTTTTGTATTCATTCATTTGTAATTCTTTGTGTTTTTGGATAATGCATACTTTTCCTGTTATAAGTTGCAAATATATTTTCCCCGCTTGTCATTTGCATTTAAATATTGCTGATGGAATATTTTGCCATGCACTGAAAAAAAATTTTTATGTAGTTAAAATTACTGATCTTTTTGTATGTGTCTTCTGCATTTTGAGTCATAGCTCATAAAAAATTTACTCATGTTTTCTTCTGATGGTTTCATTTTTTAAATGTTAAAATCTTTAACGATATTTGCCTTTTTCTTGGCATGTGATGAGAAGTATGGATTTAACTTTATTTTTTTCAGGCAGCTACCCACTTGTCTCCACAATGTTTATTTAAATATCTTTCTTGCTACTGTGATTTGAGTTGCCACCCTTTCCTATGTAAAATTTTGGCATGAATTGGCTCTATTTCTGCAATTTATATTCTCTTGCTTTAAACTGTGCAGTCATGCACCTTTGTTATTTAATTTTATTTATTTATTTATTTTTTAAAGATTTATTTATTTATACATACAAGCTGGGGTAGAGGCCAGAGGCGTGGGGCAGTGAGAGGGTTCACCAGAGACAGAGTGAGGAGCAGAACAGGCAGATCAGAAATACACTGCTGAGGGGAGCAGTGGGCGAGGCAAGAGAGGTCTGCCGCACCATGTGGGATTCTCCCTGGCTGGGGTCCAATTCCCAACGAGTGCTGCCGACAGCTCCACAGCACAGCGCTCAACCGCTGTGCCACCAGGGAGGCCCTGTTATTTAATTTTAATTGGGACTTTTTAATATATGTGTTAGTATCTCTTTGGGTTAGTGCCACCATATTGCTTTTCATTTTCAGTTTTTCTGGTAACTCTTGCTTTTTTTTTTTTTTGAAAGATTATAAAAACAACTTATGTATTTCCTGAGACAAAATCTACTGGCAGTTTTATTAAGAGCAGAGTAAATTTACAATTGGCTCAGAAAAACCACAGTATGTATTTCCATTGTTCAATACTACTTCTATGTTCCACAGTAGTGTTTTGACTTTTCCTCAAAAAGATATCTATTTCTCATCACATTTATTCTTAAGTAATTTATCTATTGTTTATGCTACTGTAGATGTGGTCTTCTTTTCCATTGTATTTTTAAACTGGTATTGTTTTATGTAAGGAAATTATTCATTACTGTGTCTTAATGTTATACCCTATGTTTTACTTAGATAGTCTCTTATTACTTGTAGTAAAATTTCAGTTCATTCCCTTAAATATAAAATCATACTTTAAAAGTGAGTTTTACCATCTTTTACAATTTTTACATTTTCTCTTGCCTAACTGTGCTTATTAATGACTTTAGGATTCTAGGAAACAGCAGTGGAGATAGTGAGCATCTTTGTCTAACTTCCATGTCAGCACGAGTTCTTCCAGTGTTATCCCTAAGGCTGATTCCTATTTCTGGATAATAAATCATTTATTTATATATTGTGGAGGGTCTTTAAAAATCAAGAATGGGTTTTGAACAGTGAGGGAAGAGCACAAGAGACTATGGTGACGGTTCATGGGTGTCTTGGTGGTGAGAATTCTACTGGGACTACACCTGATCAAGGAATGAACCACGATGTAAAAAATATATCAAAAACAAAACAAAACAAATTGCATACAAAAAATTGACTGGGAAAAAAAAGAATGGGTTTTGTCTTTTTTCCTAATTTTTACTAGTATCAGTTGAAATGATCATATAATTTTTCTCTGCAGATATATTAATATAACTTCCTTTTTATTCATGGAATAGATATTTGATTATTATTTTAAATTTACCCTTGATTCTGCTTCTTAATATTTCATCCAATGTCTTTTTTTAAAATTTTTTTAAAAAGGTTTATTTATGTATACAAGCTGGGGTACAGGCCAGAGGCGTGGGGAGGCGAGAGGGTTCACCAGAGACAGAGTGGAGAACAGAAGAGGCAGATTGACAGAAATACACTGCTGAGGGGAGCAATGAGTGAGGCTGAGAGGTCTGCCACGCCATGTGGGAATCTCCCTGGCCGAGCGTCGAACTCATGTCGCTGCTGCCGAAGGTTCCACAGTGTAGCGCTTAACAGCTGCGCCACCAGGGAGGCCCTCGTCCAGTGTCTTTATATTGATATTTATAAGTACCAATGGTCTGCATTTTTCTTTTTTAATCTTGAATTTTTGTCAGGTTTTGGCATCAATGTTCTGTTTGCTCTGGAATCATTTATAAATAAATTACCAGTCTGAGGTTTCTCAGAAAACATGGGCCATGTAAATGTAGGTCACATTCCCATATGAAGGTTAGTTGTGGTTCTATATTTCAAAGGGTATTTTTATTTCCCTTCCCACCCAGCACCAAGATCAAAGCAGAAACATTCCTTACTGTTCTTTTCTGGATTTTTCTAATTAATCTTTTAGTATGTGAGCTTTGCATATGGGTTTTCTATCCTTATCCCCCACTTTGGAAGGAGTTCTATACTCTGGACCTTGTGAGGTTGTCAAAACGGAAATTTGAGATAACAAAATAAGTCTATTAGGCACCCACCCAGCTCTCCACTGGGAGTTTTTCCTTTCATTCTTTGGTGATAGATCACTTTTTGCAACTTTCTTGCTAACTTATTCTTAAAATTTAAAACAAATTGATTTTGTCCACCATTTTTACTTATCATGCAGCAAGGTATCTGGTCTACTATGTTGTTCAAAAGAGATAATAGGACTTGTTATATCAAATATTAAAATACTTTATAATACTGAAACAAAGTCATGTGGTTTGGCATAGAAACAGATTTAGAGAGCAGATGGAGATTGTAGAAATAAATATACATATTAGAACTTAGTATATGATATTAGTATCATTTTGAATTCAGTAATTTTTGGGTAATTGGGGGGAAAACAAAGTTACATCCTTAACATATACCACACACAAAATTGAATTCCAGATGGATCAAAGGCCTAAATTTTAAAAAAATGATGAAAATATTAGTTGAAAATATAGATAAGTAAATATATAAATACTGAGAAGGAAAGATCCTCTTAATCAAACACATGGACACACATACACACACACACACACACATACACACACACACAAGCATACAGGAAAATATAAGCAAATATTTATAACCCATGCATAAGGTAGGGAAAACTCTCTGACACAGGACTCTCATATCCAACACACAAAATATTTCACAGCAAAGACAAATTTTATTACCTCAAAATAAAAATTTCATTCTTATAAAACACCACAACGAAAGTAAAAAACAAAACAAAATACCCAAGAAGCCAGAAGAAAAGATTTGCCCCATATATAGAAAACAAAATATTAATATCACAAGTATGTTGGATAATCACCAAGAAAACAAAATCAATACTCCTCGTTTACAGTTAATCAGGAACACGTAAATCTTTTTTTCAAAGATTTATTTATTTATGCATACAAGAGCAGGGGTGTAGGTCAGAGGTGTGGGGAATGAGAGGATTCACTAGAGATAGAGTGAGGAGCAGAACAGGCAGATTGACTGAAATACACTGCTGAGGGGAGCAGCGGGAGAGACAGGAGAGGTCTCCTGCGCCATGTGGGTCAGCTCCTTGGCCAGAGATGGAACTCTTGCTGCAGTGGCTATGGATAGCTTCATAGGCTGAGACCTAACCCCTGTGCCACCAGGGAGGCCCAAGAACACATAAATCTTAACAATGAAATATCATTTTTAAATTGCATTATTTTTTGTTGAAGTAATATTGATTTACAACACTGCATATACTTTAGTCCATTAGCTTCCCTCCCCACTCTGCTCTACCCCCCACCCCTCTTGCGTCATAATACCCCTCAGGTAGCCTCAATTCTACAGTCAGATTTCAAGGAGACAAGTACGGTAATATTCATTTCATCAGTGTTTATTCTAAAATAGTAAAAAACAACCCAACCATTAGGGAATGGATAAATAAAATGTGATCTAGTCATATGATAGCTTACTAAAGGAATAAACAAACATTTATCAATGTGGATGGATCTCAAACCTAATTTGTATGGTAAAATAACGTTGCAGAGACATACAGCATGGTGCCATATTCTTAAAAACTTTTTAAGCTCGAAAAATAATGTGTGTTACGTAAAAAAATTATGGCAATGGTTTTGAAAGATATCCATTAAATATACAAGAATAGATGCCTAGGTGAAGGGTAAGAGAGATGACATAAGGGAATAAAAACCTAAAATTGGCTGTAACTGAGGAAAATGAATAATGAAATCATATCAACTTATTTGTACAACTGAGTACCAATGCAATCAGAAAAGCAAAAAACCATTGAGCAAAATTTTTATGTAACCAGACCAGTACTGATGATAAAGGAAAATAATTAAATTGAGATAGCCAATTTTTAAAAAAGCTTTATTTATTTATGCATACAAGAACTGGAGTCCAGGCCAGAGGTACAGGGTGGTAAGAAGATTCACCAGAGACAGAGTGGGGAGCAGAACATGCGGATCTACTGAAATACACTGCTGAGGGGAGCAGCAGGTGAGGCAGGAGAGGTCTGCTCTGAAGAAGTGGGTTGGCTTCCATTACTAAGCTTCCAGAGGTAGGGCAGTTTTCAGATTAATCCAATCCAGTGTCTGGCCATTTCCCTGTACTACTTTTGGCCTTGAACTTGTTTATATGTGGGTTGGCTTCATCTTCAGGTTGGTATCAAAATGGCTGACATTCTAGTCTTTCCACATTTCCAAGTCTTGGAACATGGTCTCAAGTCCCCTGAAGAAAAATAAATTTTCCCTACCCCTCTGTCACATACGAATCCTCTTCCCTTTCATATTATGACTAAAAATGAATCATTTCAGGATGATTGATGGCAGGAACATCCATTCTTCATAGAAAAGAATTTTAAAATGACTCCATCTATAAGGATAAAATCCTTAAGCACCAGGGAACAATGTCAGCTTTTGAAACTGGAGCATAAGATTTGGTATGATTTTAAAGAATGAAATTCTATTATTGATGAGGATGAGAACTGCTATAGGTCAGAAGCAAAATATTTCCAAGCTATAGCAAATAGCTGTTGTATTTCTTAAGTACCGAGCCAGGATGTTTGTAGGTGATACAATGATTAAAAAGCTGATTTGCCCTTAAGCTGGACTAGAGAAAAGGTGACTCTGACTGAATGGAACATAACAAATTTTGCTCTTTTCCAGAAAAGAAGTCTAGAGGAGATAATCTTGGGATGAAATTATGGTTTCACAAAATCACTGGATGCTGGGTTCCTTCTGTCTTCCTACTCTGTCATCCTTAGCCTGTGCCGACCATCCTGAAGGTCACTGCATGATCCAAGACCACTTTCTTAGCAATAACCATCCCCTTTCCCCTCAGGCAGCAGGAAGTAGAGGGAGGATAGGATAAAGGCTCTGTCTGAATCTGTTCCCCTGAAGTTTCCTGTAAGTTGAAGAAAACATTTTTCTTTATACCTCAGTGGTCAGAATTTAGTCACATAACTCTACTTGGCAAAGAGACTGAATAGTGTAATTTTTATGTGTGTTTATCACCAACCTCAAAAATTGGGACTCTGTTACTATGAAGTGGGGGTGAGTATATATTGGATGGCAACTTAGCATTTCTGTCTCAGGAAAGTAAAAGTTACCTGGAGAAACAGAAACCTGTAGTCTTGAAAAGACAATTAATGTTATATTGGGAAGGGCCAAGTAATGAGTTGCAGGCTTTTGGAGGAGGAAGAAACAGTATCAAGGTAGTCTGGAAAGCCTTCTTAAAAGGACTAGGATTCGAACTCCCTTTTGAGGATGCATATTCAATAGACATAAAAGAAAGGAGAGGGTGTTGTAGGGTAAATGAGAATTATCTGGTTTTTCCATCCTCCCCTCAATGATGGACCTCTGCAGGCCTATGTGCATGTCTGATGGCGGGCACCAGGAATAGGGTGTGGGCCCATGTGAGTGGGCACACCTGGGCCAGAGACTAGGCTTATAAGCAGAGGAAGCAGCAGCAGAAGCAGCAGAGACAGAGGAGAAGCAGAGGACCTTCAGTTTGGGGTGCAGCAGAGGCCACGAGACACCGCCAGAGAGCCCAAGAGAGTGAAGATTTGTGGGAGACTGGGAGGCCTGCCAGCCTCTCCGCCACCCCCCACACCCCCTCCCTGCGCTCCCGGCCCCATTGCCTGCCCTGTACATGGTTGCCCCCTACAAGATAGCATTAAAAGATTAAAAGCCTAAAATCCACTGAGGGCTCCAGAACTCCTTTCCTTTAGATCCGTCTGTGTAGCTCTATAGGGCACCTGTGCTCCCAATGCCATCCTGCCTCTACAGTGTTCCAGCCAGAGACAGTGGCCTGGGCAGAAGTCCAGAGATGGGAGAATTCAGATGAGCCTTAGGTGGACCAAAGGCAGCCGGGTGGCTTGCTATGATGTTGTGGAGTCTTTGTCTGGAAGGGAAAGAACTGACTGACTTTTAAAAAATAGCTCAAGGCAAAAGTTCTAAGACTACTTTGCCAGAATAAAATGTGAATACTGAATTTGGCTCCCAGTTACTGGAATCAACATTCCTATATTCTTATACAAATGACTCACGCCAGTAGAGATAATCCCATTATTTACTCCAATGAGTTTCCCTAATTTTGGATTGTCCAAAATAGCACAAAGAGTGTAAACAGTGACTATATAGCAATAGTAATCAAAATAAATAAATATATGGAACGTCTAAGACCACAATCCAAGGGGTAAGAAAAAGCCTACAAATAGAGGGTTCTGGGCCTTTCCCCTAAATACTAATTGTTTATTTCATGATTCTTCTCTGCTCTAAACAGACCTTAAACTGCCCCTTCTTAATATGCTCCCATAAAGGATTATAAACTAGAGTGGAAGTTGGTTTAAATAAAGTAATCAGAAAGTAAGCAATCTTCTTCTCTTTCTCTCTGGCTCAAGCTTGTTTTGTCTATTAGAGAACTTTCCTCTTCAGCACACAGACCTTAAGGTCAAACAGAGGTCACTCTTCTGCTTTTTTGAGGTATGGGTGCTTTCATGTTATTTGCTGATTTTTATTGCTGAAAATAACCACATAACTCGGGCCTCTCCAGCACAGACTTGAGAGTGGGCGCTGGCAGGGGGGTTAATCCCATTCAATACAAAGCAAACAAGTCCAAATCTCATTAAATGTTGAATTTTGCAGCAAGAATACAAACATTTCCAATTTAGAAAAGGAAGATAGAAATGTGACACAGAAGTATTCTAATCATTTAGTAGAATAAATCATACCAACATGATACTAAAACTGTCAACTTAGTGGAAAAAAAGGAGAAAACGCCATTAATAATACAACAGCAATACTTACTTTCTCACATGAGGAAAATTCCATTACAACAAACAGCCCGGGGCTTTAAAATTGCTTTTGTTCTAGATCAGTGGAATATTGTTATAAAGAATATATTGCCAGCAATGATAGCCTGGATCTGAAGACAACATCTAGCTGATTTTTTAGCATGAACCAGAAGAGCTGGGGCCTTGTGTGAATAACCTTCTCTGTGCACATTCTTAAAATGTAGACCCTCCTTCATGTGGGCACACAGCTTGGAGAGTAGAATGCAGGCTAAGACACAATTCCACCTGTCCCCCTCCCTCCCCCCTTGCTAGGGCACAACAGTATAGAGGCCCTGGTTGCACAAGATTGTTCTTTTGGGCCAATTTAGAGGTTGACTTTCTGAAAAAAATTTTTTCTTGGATCTACCTAGGACAGGCCTTATTATATGCAAACTTTTTAAAAGTTAAGGCCTTCTATTATTTGAACTAATGCTTTGCCCCCCAGTTTTGGAAGCACTTTAGATTCATCCTATAAGGTCTTGTAAGTTGCCCCACCCCCACAGGTTCCCCCTCCCCTCTCAACAATGCCATGCTCATGGTGCATCTAGCAAGACATAAGCCAAGGTCTGCCCAAGGCCTTGCGGTAAAACCAGAATTCTCAACTGACGCATGATCTCCAAGGAGATTGTTTTAACTTGGGTTCCCAAAGAAGTAGCGCGTAAGACAAAGATTTGGAAATAAAGAGTTTATTTCAAAGGTAGTCCGAGGAAGTGCAGTGAGGGACAAGGTGAGGAGAAATATCAACACAGGGTACATCAATGAGCAGATTACAACTGTGGGCAGCTGGGACTGAATCCCACTGAGAATCCCTTAAAAGACTGTAAAACACACCTCAGAACTGTCCCATTGAAGATGAGGAAGCTGATGTGTTTATTCACCAGTTCCAACCCTCATCAACTGGGGATTATCCTCCAGTGTTCAATGATGTGGTCTAGGGTGAAGGCTCAAAGGCTGAAGAGGCAAGTGTTTGGGCTACGAGGCCATTGGTTTGCACGGGAACTTCTACCAAAGCTGGAGGTGGCCTTCCCATGGGCTGAAGGGGTATGGGTGGGACACTGACAATGTCTCCCCATCACTTGAATATAGGGTCCTGATCTGGTCCTGATGGTTTGTGCCCGCTCTACCTCAGATATGTTTTGTCACAAAAGGCTTCAGCACACAAGCTTCACTGTGTACTGAACAGCCCTTCAGATGTCACTCATGCTCTTAGAATATGAGTCTTTTCTCCCTTTATTCTCTGAATCAGTGTTTTCTGGTCTTTTGCATGTAATTAAACATAGAAAAAGACCTTATTTTACAGCATAAGGCTTTCTTCAAGGTTTGCTTTTGGGGGAGCAGAAATTCAGAGTCTGCTCATACATGGAGATGCCAATAAGATTAAAGAGGCTCCAGCAACCTTAAGGGAGAAGGCAATTTACATCCCAGCGCTCAGCCTGTGTCCACACCCATGTCCAGTTGGAAAGTTCTGAGCCTGGATCTTCCTGCTCACCAAGTCTTGCTGAAATTCTTTTATACCAGTTGTTCTAACATTTTTGTGGACAGGGAGAACCCAATTAGAGTTTGCTCCTGGAATAATGTGTAAATATTGACTTTGAGATACATAATTTGCATACAAATTATGCTTCAGGGGATACAACGCTGGAAGTTCATGTGGGGGCATTCTAATACTTGAGCAATGATATTGCTTGGGTGTATCCGCTTCCCTCCACTTCTATAGCCAGTATGCCTTGTCTGGCTTTGCCTGGCTTCCTGGCTGCTGTCTTTACCCTGAAGTCACAAAGAGCCAGGTAGCCAGGATCACCTCAGCTGTGCTGCACACTAGTTGTGTGCCTCTGGGCAAGTCCCCTAAGCCCTCTGTGCACTAGTTTCCTCATCTGTACAATGAGAATCAAAATAGTCCCTACCTTAAAGGGTTGTGAGGGTTAGAGTTAGTAAATATAAATATAAAAAACATAAATAAAAAAAGAAAATACAAAACACCGGGCACATTGCAAGTGCCATCTAATGCAAGCTACTGTTACTGTTATTTGGACGGAGACCATTTGTTCTGGACTTAATGGAAATCTGGATTTGCTCTCAGTCAGCAACGAGAGCAAACTTTTCTTTTCTCCATTACCAATTGTGTCATCTTGGGGTAAATGAGGCTTTTTCCCTTCTCTCGGTCTAAATGTCCTTATCAAGGAATTATTAGTCCATGGGTCCTCAATATATTGCTTGTGATATCCCCTTTCTTATACAAAAATGAAATTCATGGATAATATGCTCATAGTAAACACAAAATTTAATGATAATTGTAATGTTCAGAAAAAGGAGAACTTTTATTCTTTAAGGTAAAAAGGAGAAATTAAATGGGAGCAGCTTATCATAAAACTGTATAAAATGTGTAGGCATAACTACAATAGAAAAGACACTGAGGCTGTCATACTCTGTGTCCCAGAAAAATCTACTCTTCAGTCTGTACCTTAAGACAAACACTATTTTTTTTGTATCAGAGATATTTATACTTGCAGTAACAATATTTTAATAATGACAAACTAAATCAAGCAGAAACATGTAAATGTTATTAATAGAAGATCAGATTCATATATCATCTTATATTCTTACAAGGGAATATTACACAACAATTAGAATGATGAATCACAACTTTGTGTCTGCACAATGATAAATCTTAAAAATAATACAGAAAAGCTAATTGCAGGGTATGTAGAGTGTGACACCATTTATGCAATTTAAAAGACTGTAAAACAGTATCATATGTTGCTTATAGATATGAATATGTAATAAAAGCAGAAAATGTACAAGAATGATTAATGTCAACTTCATGATCTTGGTTATATCTGGAGGAGGAAAAAGAAAAATATTGGGATGAAGATACACAGTTGTATCTGTGATGTTATTGGTCCGTAAAATAACAACTGAGGGAATTGTGGCAAATGTTAAGATTTAATTTACTGTAGATAATGCATAGTCACTAGATATTCATTATGTCGCTTACATATTTCTATGAGAAATATGCCAAAATAAAAATAATTTTAAAAATTAATGCATCTGTAAGAGGTATTTGTTTTCTTGAGGTTAAGGGGGGGGGAGGGAAAGGGACAAATGGGACAAAAGGGATGGGAGTGGGGAAAAATAATAAACTAGATGTATACCTAGTTATGCTGGGCTCTATGTTAGGGACAGATAAAGTAAGGAATATGTAATAAGATAAGGAGTGATATGTATTTGCTTTTCAGAGGTTTATGATCTCATTCATAAAAGGGAAACTACATTTGAATAGCATTTTGTAACAAGACAAGACATTTAGGAAACAGTGTTCATTGAAAACCAAATGTACAGTTGGCAAGTTCTTTGGAAAGAACTGTGACTGGGTTGAAGGATTCTAGAAGGGTGATGATAAACCAGCTTGACATCTGTCAGAGCCTGAGCAGGGGGTGAGGGAGGAAACAGGGTCTCTGCAAATCCCCGGGTGCCTCCATGTCACAGCACAGCAGGTGTTCAGTAAACAAGGTCAGTGAAGTGAAGTGAAGAACTGAACAATTACTGAATTCATATAGAAACTTCACTTGAGCATAAGTACACAGTCACCATGATAGCAGATCATACCCTTCTCAGCCACAAGATACATAAATAGAAACCAAAATTAATTTTGTTTTGGGTTTATGACAAGTCAAGGAGAGGAGAAAAGTCTGTTATTTTCACCTTTTACATGATTTCTGCCCTAGTGACCACATCCAAACATTGTGTCTATGAATTACAAAGAAGGGACGTTTGGACTCCATGCACCTCTTACGTATGTTCTCCACTTTTGCCTTTAAGGTATCAGACTACTGGTTCTCTGTTCAAACCATACATAACCTGAAGGAGTTCCTCTTTACTTCTTCACGTTTTCATTATTAACATTTTTCTGTGTTCAAAAAACCCGGGGAGGGCTTCCCCGGCGGCCTACGGGTTAAGTCTCAGTGCTATTACTGCTACGCATCAGTTCCATCCCTGGCCAGGTTGCTGGCTCACATTAAGGTGCAGCAGACCTCTCCTGTCTCCCCCGTTGCTCCCCTCAGCAGTGTATTTCAGTGGATCCACCTGTTCTGCTCCCCATTGTGTCTCTGGTGAATCCTCTCGCCCCTGCTCCTCTGGCCTTCAATCCAGTTCTTCTATGCCCCACCCCCCCAAAAAAAAAAGGCTGGGAGTTCTAGACAAGCTAAAACAACAGGGACCAAATCTATTCTTCTGCCTTAAGGAACTAAAAAAAAAAAAAAAAAAAAAAAGCAGATAAAAATACACGAAAAAATGGGAGCAGAGGTGGAGAAGGAATGTAAGAAGTGGGTGGTGAAGAAATTACAAAGGCCCACAAGGACACTTTTGAGGGTGATGAACATATTCATTCTCTTACTTGTGGTGATGCTTTTTTATAGGTGTATATATATTTCAAAACTTAACAACTCTTCAATCTTTAAACAAAATCTTCAAATCTTAAAACTTAAATTGTATACTTTCAATATACATGGTTTATTGTATGTCAGTTTTATCTCAATAAAACTGTTTTAAAAGTTGGGCCTCCCTGGTGGTGCAACGGGTTAAGTTGCAGCACTGTGAAGCTATCCGCAGCCATTGGAGCACGAGTTCGATACCCAACCAGGGAGCTTCCCATATAGTGCAGCAGACCTCTCCTGCCTTGCCCACTGGTCCTCTCAGCAGTGTATTTCAGTTAATCTGCCTGTTCTGCTCCCCACTCTGTCTCTGGTGAATCCTCTCACCCCTCCCACACCTCTGGCCTATGCCCCAGCATTGTATGCATAAATAATAAATAAATCTTAAAAAAAAGTTCCAGGGAGAAAGAAAAATAGACCCAAAGTACAAATACCATCTAAAAAAACCCTCCCATGCTATTAACTGGATAATTTCCCTTCCTTTTAGCAGCTTTAAAAAAAAAAATTACTGCTAAACAAAGTGGAATATAGAATGAAAAATATTCCTATGCTATGTTGTTAAATAATTTCCCTTTCTTTAATCAAATTTGTTACTGTTGTTAAACACAAATAGATATGCTATAATGCTAATAAAATTAAAGATTTTGGACCCTCACAAAGTCCTGAGCTTAATTTTCTTTTGTAATTGTGTTTTCTTGTTTTAAAAAGGGCTCCAGATTGTATAAGATCTGTGCTCCATGAAACCTGGAGACAATCCTACCGTTAAAGGAGCTAAAGGAGTATCATGTGAGCAAAACTTTCCCTTTGCTATTGCAGACAGGACACAGACACCAAAAAATTTAGGACTGTATTTGCTATGTTTAGAGTCAGAGCATCATTTTCTCCTTGAACAAGTCTTTGTGGACCTTGGTAAAAGGAGTTGAGGAGCTGTGAATAACATTTAAGACTCCCTCACTCTCTTTCCTAACAGTTGTTCTATTTGGAGGGACATGAATGTAAAAGAGAAAAATGGTCCAATAAGTACCATTCATTGTCAGGAGCTCATGAATGTTCATTTCCTGCCCACTTCAGTGGCAATCCAGACTTGAGCAGCAATGTAATAGAGGAGAGCTTTGCTGCAGGTGTTCTCCGTGCCAGGACCTTGGAGACTTTCATTCCAACACTGCCAGAGAGGGGTCTTGAAATGATAGTGGAAATAAGATATTTTGTGACATTTGGGCCACATTGCACACTGTTCTTGAGTAAAATATCATTTCTTTTTCTCTCTGACAACCAGATTCCAGATCCCCCTCGACACAGCATCTTCCTCCTGCAATTGCCTTCCCAGATCTATTTTACTCACAGTGAAATCTTCCTCCCCCAAATATAGATAAAAATATTTGAAAACAGGTAAAAAAATATATGAAAAAATTGGGGCAGAGGTAGAGAAGGAGTGTAAGAAGGCAGTGGGTGAAAAAATTGCAAAGGCCCACAAGGACTCTTTTGAGGGTGATGGACACATTCATTCTCTTAATTGTGATGATGCTTTCATAGATGTATACATATTTCAAAACTTAACAAATCTTCAATCTTCATCTTAAAACTGAAGCTTGTATACTTCTAATATGCCCTACCCTGTAACCACATGACCTCAGGTAAGTGATAACCTTTCTGGACCCAAAGTTGCCCAGTTACAATTCATTTTCCACATTAATCTTATGTTAAATTTGTAATTAAAGTGTTTTCTGATGGCAATGATAATTCTTACTGATGTCATAGAGTTGCTAGGAAACTTAATGAAACAATACACCTAACATCTTTTATCAGTTATAAAATGATGGACAAGTATAATGTGCTGGCTGAAATGATGTTCTAAATAGTCAATGACCAGGAGTCACTGGTCTTGAGTAGTCTTCAAACATAGCACTAGAGCAGGGTCCAGTAGGCTTCTTGCTGGGTCAGACATTATTAACTCTTAATTTCTGGGTTAAAGGAAAGATTGAGGTTTCCTGAAGGAGAATCTGTGGTAATGTGGGGACTAGTGGAAAGAGACTCAGGGGACAAGGGCCACAGTTACTAAAAAGATTTTATTATTTTAATAAGGAGTATGACTATAACTTGCGTATAGTATGTTATTGCTTTAAAAAAGAAATACTTTTATTCATCTACTAAAAAAAGTTCAATATAAACTTTTATGCACATGTAGTATGTGTTTTTTCAAAAAATATGCCTAATTCTCTTTATTCTCCACTGGTTTGTAGTGATATTACAGAAATCAGCTTATTAAGGAATACCTGAAAAGCCCACAAACAAATCCTAATTTTTGAGGTCTCCATTTTTTACTCTTAGAAATGTCCAGGAAGGGGTGGGGAAAGGAAAATAAGAGAGAATGACAAAACTAGCAGGCAAACGATGAATCAGAAACATAGGGCTGGGGACGGGGACGAGAGGGATCAAAACAGGAGGGAAGAGCACAGGACACTATGGTGATGGTTCATGGGTGACTTGGTGGGAGTTTATGGGGACTACACCTAAGAGGAGAAATCAAACATTGTACAAAAATGAACAAAAATGTAAAATACATATTTAAACAAGTATATTTAATTAAAAAAAGAAATGTCTAGGATACATTCCAAACTATATCAGTGCGCGCACACACACACACACACACACACACAATAGGAAAAATCTCAACTAACAAAGGAAAAAAACAGCACACACCAATACTGAGAAGACAAAATGTAATTATGGCTCAAAACCTCTAAATAGCTATTATAAGTATGCTCAGAGTAGTAGAAACAAACATGCTTGAAACAAATGGAAAGACAGAAGGTCTCAATAAAGATAGAAGCTATAAAGAAGAATTGAATGGAAAATTTTAGGGAAAAATAGAATAAGTAAAATAAAAAAATTCACTGAACTAGATCAGTAGCAAAATGGCAATGATAGAGGAGTCTATAAATTTGAAGAAGAGTCAATAATAATGATTCAATTTTAACAGTATAGAGAATGACACATAGGGGAAAAAATGAATAGAACCTCAGAGGTCCATGAAACCACACCAAAAGATCTAACATATAAGTTACCAGATATTCAAATAATCCATAAGAAAGCAGGAAAGGGAAACAGAGGGACAAAAACCAAGAAACAAACACTAAAATGGTAACTATAAGTTCAAATATACCCAGAATTACATAAAATACAAAGAGCCTACCACATCAGTTAAAAGACAGGGATTATCAGATTTTTTTAAAACCAAAGATATGTTGCCTACAACATATCTTATATTTAAATATAATAACATAAGTAACTTATAAACAAAAGAATGTAAATAGATATGCCATGCAAATACTAAACCAGAGAAAGCTAAAGTAGCTATGTTAATATTAGACAAAGTAGACCTTAAACGAGGAAAATTTAACAGGAATAAAGAGGGGCACTATATAATGATAAATAGGTTGGTTCATCAAAAGTAATGACAATCCTAAATGAAATGCGCCAAATCACTGAGCTTCAAGGTATGTGAGACAAAAATATATAGACAAATTAATAATTGTATTTGGAGATTTCAATACTTCTCTCTCATTAATAAATGAAACAGACATAAAATCAGAAAGGACATAGAAGAGCTATACAGCACTGCAAATTACTGGATCTAATAAACATTTGTAACCTTTCTACCCAATAACAACACAAGTTCCTTTCAAAGATACATGGAACACTAACCAAGGCAGATACATTCTGGGTCATAAAACAAACGTCAACAAATGCAAAAAAATTGAAATCATATAAAGCATGTTCTCTGACCAAATTGAAGTGAATTGGAAATCAATAACAGGTAACTAGTAAATATCCACATTCTTTCAATTTAAACAGGTCAAAGAGAAAACCCCCAAAGATATTAGAAAATATTTTTGATTGCCCCGAAATGAAAATATAACACATAAAATTGTGCAGTGAGGCTAAATAAGTGACTAAAGGGACATTTGTAGTTTTAAAATGCTTATGTGAGGAAAGAAAAAAGGTCTTAAATCAACAGTTTAAACACCCATACTAAGAAACTAAGAACAAAACAATCCATTGCAAACAGAAGGAAGTAAATAATAAAGGGCAGAAATCAGTGACACTGAAATCAGAAAATCAATAGGAAAATTAATGAAATCAAAAGCTGGTTCTATGAAAAGATCAATGAAATTAATGAACTATTTTTATTAAAAAATAAAAAAATGAAGACACAAATTATCAATATGGGTAAGGGAAGAGGCAACATCATGCCACAGTTAATAAAAGGGAATACTATGAACACATATTGAACACAACTTGCACATAAATTCAATAACTTAGTTGAAACAGATCCTATTCCTTAAATGTCACAAACTTCAAAACTCGACCAAGAAAAATAGGTAAAACAGATATTAAAGACATTGAATCTATAACTAAAAATAAAATAAACAAATACACAACCCTCCAGATGTTTTCACTGGTGAATTTTATCGGACTTTCAGAGAACAAATAGTACCAATTCTACATAACCTCTTCTAGATAGGCGAAGAGAACACTTCCCAACTTAAATTTATGAGGCTAGAATTGCCTTGACACCAAAACTAGAGAGAGACAGTGCAAGAAAACGGCATACCAATATCCCTCATGAGCAGTATGTAAAAGTCCTCATTAAAATATTAGGTGATTGACTCCAGCAATGTATAAAAAGAATACTACTCCATAACCAAGTGGGGTTTATTCTAGGAATGCAAGGCTGGCTCCAAATTAGAAAACCAACCAATGTAATTCACGTTAAAAAACTAAGAGGAAAAATGACAAGAACATATCAAACAGTGCAGAAAAAGGCATTTGAAAACATCCAGGATCCATTCATGTTAAAAACTCTCAGCAATCTAGATATAAAAGAAAATTTTCTTAATTTGAGAAAGGTCATTTACAAAAGATCTATAGCTAACATCATGCTTAAGAATGAAAAAAACGAATGCTTCCCTTTAAGCTGAGGAACAAAGCAAGGACATCTATTCTCATTGCTAGGGCAGGGAAAACAACATAAAATGCATACAGATTAGAAAGAAAGAATATTGTGATTATTTGCAAGTGACGCAACTTTTATAGAAAATCCCAAGGAACCTACAAAAAAAAAATCTCCTAAACTAATACATGAATTTAGTTTAGCCACAAGCTATCAGATCAATTCACACACACAAAAATGCATGCTATTTTTATACACTTGTAACAAACAATTTGGAAGCCAAAATTTAAAAATACATATTATTTGAACTTTCAAAAAGAGAAAAACTAGAACTTTTGTTCATTGTTGGTGGGAATATCAAATGATACTCAGAAAAACAGTTTGCCAGCTTCTTATAAAATTAAGCACATATTTACCATATAACACAGCCATCCTCTGCCTAAGTATTTACCTTAAAGAAATGAATCCTATGGTCAATCAAATACCTATACACAAATGTTTATATCAGCTTTAATTGTAATCATTGCCAGATACCCTTCTATGGGTAAATGGACAAAGCTGTGTATATTCATGCTACTTAGCATAAAACTACTATTTAGCAATAAATACTATTGCTAGTATATTATGAATACAATTTAGCAATAAAAGAAGGAACTAATATGTGTAGCAACATGAATGAGTCTCAAAGGTATGCAAATGAAAAAAGTCAGTCTCGAGGTTATATGTTATATGATTCCATTTATAGGGCATTCAAGAAAAAGGCAAAATAAAGGAGTGACAGAGAACAGACCAGTGGTTACCAAGGGTTAGGAACAGGGTGAGGGTGTGATCTAAAGGGGGAGCACAAGGGAATTTTGGGGTGGGTGCTAGAATTTTGTATTCTGATTATGATGACATTTACATATAACTGTACACACACACACACACGCACACACGCATGCACACATGCATGTATGCGCCAAATTTACTGTAGGTTAATTTAAAAAAGAAACTCTATACTTAGTCAGGGGCCCTGATCCATCCAGAAGATGACAGTTTGCTAAAATTCTGTGCTCCTCAATCAGTTCGAAAGAAGAAACAAATATTCTTAAGTCAAATAAATAAGAAATTTTTAAAAATGACAGCAAGAAAAAATGAAATGAAGGCACACCTAGTTCTACAGGCTCAATAACGTATTTGCTAGGTAAATATTATCCTACACAACTATACAATCATGCTTCAAATTATTAGAGCAATAGGCTGACTAGAAAAAAACTAGGCAGCGGTGTTTTCTGATGTGAAGTAGTTACTATTCAGAGGTTTACTGTGTTGTTTTTCTGCATTCACTTAATTTCATTTTCAATTTCAGGCTGGCTCTATTGATATGGACTCTGGGTCCATTTTTGTAAAAACAAAAAGTACGTGTAAGAGTTCACAATGGGTGACAATGATCTGCATTTCCTTTTAGCATCTTAATGTTTTTTTTTAATCTCTAATTCCCCCCCAGATTCATAATTTATTGTACAAATTATCACAAGAGAATTTAACATTAGTTTCTCCAGGCATGAGAACAAAATAGGTGGGGTACAGTTTAGAATCTCTTTACGTTGCTTTTACAGCTCGAGGATTTTAAGGTTTTAACTTGAAGTATAAGACCATCAAAGAAACTTCTCAGCACAATTCACCCTATTGGTGAGAATATAAGAGTTGAAATCTTTTTTTTTAATACCAGTTTCAGTCTTTTTAAAAAAAATACCAGTTTATATTACATTTATAAACTAATAAGTTAAATAAAGTATAAGAAGTCAAATCAATTGCTAACTACAATATCTTCCACATAGAAATTTTTTTTGGACTGTGTTTTATTTTATAGCAAGAATGGGCTTAGTTACTATAGGAATGGTATCAAGTGATTATAAATGAGTGCTTCTAAAAGGATTGCTAACAGTGAGTGCCCTTCAAGAATCAAGTGAATTCTGGGTGCCTTGGTGGTGGGTGTGTTCGGGGAACATATCTGAAGAGGTGTAAACCTAAACCTCTGAATCACATACAGTGTTGTAAACCAATGTTACCTCAATAAAAAATAACACAAAAAACTCCAAAACAACTTGGAGTTTCCTGAAAAAGTTAAACATGGAATTACCATATGACCCAATAATTCCACTCCTTGGTATATACATGAAAAATCTGGAAACAGGTCTTCAAATTATTTTCATAGTAACGTTATTGATAATTGCTAAAAGGTGGAAAAATCTACATGTTGAGCAACTAATGAATGCAATGAAATATTATCCAATCATAAGAAGGAATGACATACATGATACAATCTTAATGAACCTTAAAAATATCTTGCAAAGTCGGACCTCCCTGGTGGCGCTGGTTAAGTGCTGCACTGTGGAGCTGTTGGAAGCATCAACGTTAGTTCAGCGCTCCTGGTGAGGGAGACCTCTCCTGCCTCGCCTGCTGCTCCCCTCAGCAGTGTATTTCAGTCAATCTGCCTGTTCTGCTCCCCACTCTATCTCTGGTGAACCCTCTCGCTGTCCCAGGCCTCTGGCCTATACCCCAGCTTGCCTGTATCCCAGCTTATATGCATAAATAAATAAATCTTAAAAAAAAATATCTTGCAAAGTATAAGAAAGCAGACAGAAAAGCTCACATATTGTATGATTCCATTTAGGTGGAGACAGAAGGCAGATTAGCGGTTGCCAGGGGCTGGAGGGAGGGTAAATGGGGAGTGCCTGCTTAATGGGCACAGGGTTTCCCTTTGGGGTGATGAACATGCTTTGAATTAGATAGAGGTGATGGTTATACAACACGGTGGATGTCTTAAATGCCACTGAATTGTACACTGTAAGGTGATTAATTTTGTGTTGCGATTTTTACCTCAATTATAAAAAGAGAAGTGTGTTCCTGGAACCTTATTCACATTGGTAGCAAAATCTTTGTTTTTCAAGGAATTGTGAAGGATAAATTTAGTTTAGCCCATTTATGAATAGTTAAGAACTCTGAGAGGAACCCAAATTAATCAGTGATATGCACTTTTTTGAAAATTATCTAGATGGTCTAAAAATGTTCACTGGAATTGAGTTGTTGGAATGGTTTCAAATCAGTATAATGAACTTCTTTTGCTAACTTTTCAATGTTCCTTATATGTAAGAGGTACTATCAAATATTTAATTATACCAAAAGCCTCTGTTATATTCTATCCAGCTGTTCTTGCCCCAGTGACCCTTGCAATTCTTGGGGCTTTGTACCTGTCAAAGGTGCTTTTCGTGCTGTTGGCCTAAGGTTGAGAGAAGAGTGGAGGGGAGTGGTGCGTTGTCAACAAAATTTGACTTTGGTGCCTGGACTGATTTTTTAAAAATTTGAAAATAAAAAAATTTGAAATCTCAGGCTTCTCTTTTTGCTAGCTACGACTCTTTCAAATACCCAGACTCTCTTTTTAAAATCCTTAGATGATCTTGTTTTTCCTTTGAAAGTGGATAAAACCTGGGTGTGCATGACACATACTAAATGACTATCCTTTTAAAAAAGCCCTCAATTTAGAAGTTCTTTACTGAAACTTGTTGTTTGTGATATTTCCATGTTATCTACCCTTACTATAACCCTGAGAATTTCAGGTAAATGTCTTGAGCTGGATAGTCTCTGTCCTTTGCAGACTTAGTCTCCAAGCTTGCCTTGGTGCCTGATGCCCTGGCAGGCTGACCTCTGTTGATTTCATTAAGGGGCTCCCAGACCCTCTGGCTTCCTGTCAATTCAGTCAATGGGAGGCAGGAGATCAGTGGGCAGGAGAAGAGAGAAGTTTGTGTATTTACTCACAGGCTTCCCCCTCTACATGCTGTGGGGCTGACTGTGTTGTGTGATTGTTTTTTAAAGCTGCAGTCACAGCCACAATTTCAGCTGCAGTCCCTCCCACCCAGATACTTTTCTTTCTTTCTTTTTTGACTTAGGGGAGCTAAAGGCTCCACAGTGACAGTTAGATCTTTGGTGCTATACCATCCATTGTTGATTTCCCTTAACCCTACCCATATGACTGTGGACATAATTTGGGGGATTCAGGACCCTTTGTTCAAAAATTACTAAGAATTTCAAGATGGCAACCATAAGCATTAAGCTAAATGTGGGACCTTTCTAAATGTGGGATCCTCCTGACTGCATAGCTTGTATACCCACGAAGCCAGCCCTGCCTGCCCACCATTGTAAATAGACTTACCTGAAATGCTTCTCAGTTACCTGTTGAGTGTGTCACCTGTTTCCTGCCAGTATTCTTTCTAATACAAGGTCTCATGGGTTCACTCTCCCACTTAGAAAAAAACGTGGAAAAGTAGCCATTATCTATTCTTAGATTAAAGCACTGTGCAATTTAAAACTTGCATCACAGTAGAAAATTCACTTATTCACTTACTCCCTTTCTTGCGTGCCCTTGCACCTTACAAAGCTGCTTCTTTGGGAACCATCTGGGGGCCACCAGAGCCCGTTGAGCACATCAGGTACTAACTCCAAAGTTGAAAAATGTCAGTCTAAGGCAAGTCTTCTGGGCAAGTGCAGGAATTTTCAGCAGTCATTTTAACTAGTAGTTGTTTTAGTTTTATTTTTTAAATTTGGACACACAATCTACTAATATCCTAGTTTTCCCCCCTTTCTTGGAAATGTGATTGAAACTGAGAACCTTCTCAGAGCTTGGAAACTTTTCTCTCTTGGCTAGAAACAAGCCCGAGATAGCAATCTCTTAGTATTACTAAACAAACACCAGCTAGGCCTCCTGTCTTGAGTAAGGCCCACTCTCTCAACGCCATCCTTAACACACTTGGGGGTTGAGGTGACTATCAACAAATTAGGTTGTCTTATTGGCAGTTTTAAAGTCCCATTCGCCTTCTGCAATACAATGTTTTGCTTATTGCTTTGGTTGTTACGGATACAAGGATGGTAAAGAAACAAGAATTTGAGAAAATCCTAGAATCACTTTGTTTCACTGTTTTAATGTGCCACAAACTCATCTGTCTGTGACCACTGAGTCTTCTCCAATAACTGTGTCGTTGACACCAGTCAGTCATTTCTAAAGCACACCACGGACTCCATCTGTCCTCCTGGTGCCCCAACCGGTTGCTCTGTGACTCTGAATCTTCATCCAACAGCTCTGCATAGAACAGAAGTAGAGGTGGCATTTTCTTTCCATGTTCTTTCCTCCCTCCCTTTCTCCATGCCTCCATTTTTAAAAAAAGATTTATTTATGCATACAAGAACTGGGGTGTAGACCAGAGGTATGGGGTTGGTGAGAGGATTCACCAGAGACAGAGTGGGGAGCAGAACAGGCAGATCCACTGAAGTACACTGCTGAGGGGAGCAGCGGGCGAGACAGGAGAGATCTGCTGCGCCATGTGGGTCAGCTCCCTGGCTGGGGATTGCTGCTGATAGCTTCTTAGTGCTGAGACTTAACCCCTTGCACCACCAGGGAGGCCCCAGTTTTTCCAATTTTTAAGAAAGCTCTCCTCAAGAGCCACTTTTAATATAAAGGATTTTATAGATGGGGTCACTTCTTTGAAGCGTCACCAAGTATATTGCCTTATCTTTTATCTGAAATGCAAGTTTTATCTCAAAGAGTTTTATCTCAAAATGAAAGTTTTATTTCATTTCAAAATGGAGTCATATAGAAGAATAATTCCAGCAGTTTAAATCCAGACCACAGGAAAATTACTCCTAGAACAATACAGGAAAGCCACTGACCTAAAACACTTCATTTGATTATGAATTAGAGACATTTCCATTTCCATTCAGCTCTGATCTGTTCTTGAGATCATCAGATAACCGGTGTGGCCTCAGAATGATCTTTCTCTTGTGAAATCCAACGGCTTTCCTTAGACTCCAGTCTGGACATGGGTCCAAGAGGTCCTGCACCCAAACTACCAATGAGGGAACTCAAAGACACAGCTCTGGACTGGGAGACAGAACTGGGAAGTAGAGTTGAGAATTTTACTCAGTGCACCTAGTTCATGCAGTTTTGAAGTGACTGTATTGAGAGGGAGGGATATTTTCAGGGAAAATCTGCCCCTATTTTATTTTTTAAAAATAATTTATTTTATGCATACAAGAACAGAGGTGCAGGGTGGGGTGGGGTGAGAAGATTCATTAGAGACAGTGGGGAGCAGAACAGGTTGTAGATCTACTGAAACACTGCTGAGGGAACAGCAGGCCAGACAGGAGAGGTCTGCTGTGCCATGTGGGTCAGCTCCCTGGGATCAAACTCATGCCGCTGTGGTTGGCAATACCTTGATAGTGCTGAGACTTTAACCCCTGCACCACCAGGGAGGCCTGCCCCCTATTTTAATTTATCGGTTCCTCTGTTGCCAAGTTCTCCTGGCACTGACCTTGTATGTTGCCCTCTGTTGGTCAAATGAGTCCTTAACAATGACCTGTCAGCCTTGTTTTCTTCAGCATTCATCTCTGCTCCTTTCCTGGCTTACCCCAGACACAACAAAAATTGCCATTTTTGCATGACTATTATCAGCTAGTAGTTCAATAGATGAAAAAAATTTCATAATTCTTGATAATTCATAGTGACTGACTAAGCCTGATCATTTCAATTTTAAACACTTGAAGACATTTTATTTTAAAATTTACTTCAGGCTATTTTGAAACATTTCAAACATTCAGCAGAAGAAGGGAGAACAGTATAAATTAACAGTTTCAACAATTATCCGTCCTTTGCTAATCTTGCTTTATTATCTCCTGGTTTTTAAGGAGGGTCCTGGAGTATCTGAAAATAAGTCTTACATATATTTTTACCCAAAATTTCTCATAATGCATCTCTAATAGATAAGAAACTTAAGAAAAAAGATAACCATGATGTTATTATCTCATCTAACAAAATTAGTAATTTCTTAATATCTAACGGCAAGTCCATATGTACACTTTTCTGACAGTTTCAACAATGTCTTTTTAACAATTGGTTTATTCAACTCAGAACCATGTAAAATCTAAACAATGGATTTGGTTTACCAAGAACTTTAAATACCATTTAGATCATTTGATCATCTCATTAAATCATGATAATGAAATATAGTCCCAGATGACAGGCAGGTGAGCTGGATCTCAGAGAGGTTAAGAAACCTCACCAAGTCCAGAAGGCCAATACATGGGAAAATTTTCATTGTCACTTCTAAAAAGGAAGATGCAGGTCAAAACCACAGTAAGATACCATCTCACATCCATGAGAAAAGCACATAGTTAAAAACAACAACAAACCAACAAGTGCTGGGAGGGTGTGTAGAAAGAGGAAACTTATTACGTTGTTGGTGAGAATGTGAACCAGCATAGCCATTTTGAAAAGTGATCTGGATTTATTTTAACTTACTAAAAATGGAAATACTGTATGGCCCTGCAATCCCACTCTTGGGTGTCTATCTGAAGAACATGAAACCATCAACTCAGGAAAGTATAAGCTCTACAATGTTTGTTGCAGTACTATTTACAATAGCTCAGACATGGAAGCCACCTAAATGCCCATCAATAGAAGAATGGATCGAGAAGGTATATGCATACTAGGTATATGCATATTCAGCCATAAAGAAAGACAAAATGTTGCTGCTGACAGGAGTTTGAGAGAATTATGTGTATAAAGCAAGTCTGAATGACGAAGAGAAATAATGGACATTTACATAGTGGACAACCTGACAAAATAAAATATTTATTAAAACAGGGGTTTTAAATGAAGTGAGATTTCTGAGGTTAAGAGGGAAGGGAGGGAAGAATGAGTCAAAGGGCATATAAGGGATGGTGGTAGGAAAAAATGAAATAACTTACAATTCAGCATAAGAATAAAAACAGGAAAAATGTTACATGATAAAATTATTGAGAGAACTGTCATAGTATCTGCAAAAAGGAAAGAAAAAGGGGGGGAATAAAAAAAAAGAAACTTCCTCAAGTTCTCACTGTTGATAGGGGCCAGATTCAAACTTTTTATTAAGATCTGCATGGGCCTCCCTGGTGGTGCAGAGGTTAAAGTCTCAGCACTATCAAGCTATCACCAGTCACCACAGCATGAGTTCGATCCCTATCCAGGGAGCTTACTCACAAGATGCAGTAGATCCACCTGTTCTTCTCCCCACTCTGTCTTTGGTGAATCTTCTCTCACACATACCGTCCCACGCACCTCTGGCCTACACCAGTTCTTGTATGCATAAATAAATTAAAAACAAATCTTTAAAAAAAAAAATCGACGTATGTCCAAAGACTCCATTCCTTTCTGCTGTCAGGCTGCTAGAATTTTTCCTGTGTTGCAGACAGGTAAGAGGACCAGTGGTTAAGAAAGGATTTGGTCTTAGGTTGACCTGGATGCAAATTGGAGCAAGTTACATAATCTTTCTGATCCTCCAGTTCTCTCTGCATCTACAAAATAAGGATAATGATGCTGGTTTGTGGCTGAGTAAATAGGATAATGCATATCTATTAGTTAGCACAGGGTTTGGCACATAGAAAACACTTGATAAACCTTAGCGATTAGTATTCATGTAGAGGAAGAGAAAGAACCACAGTGTTTGTTTGCTTTTGTCAGTAGTTCAGGAAAGATGGTTGGTTCATCATTGTTAACACAACCTGTTTAGGACTGAGACTGAACAGTGGGAGAAGAGTGTGGAGTCTGCCTGGATTGGAGAAGAACGTCCTGAACATGAGGATTTAAATAGGGATCCAAGGAGTTCCACCCAGGTCTCACCTGGAAAACACTTAAACGTGGCTTCTAAAGGTGAATCCCAACGGCCTCCAGAGAGAAAAATGGTGGCTGATAACTTGGTGGATGGAGACTTTTTGTTTACATGATTTTGGAATCATGTGAATACATTGAACTTGTCCTTCTGCTCCCCCCCAACCCAAGGAATTACATTTTAAAGAACTGCTTTATCATAAGTGCTGAGAATAGGAAGAATAAGGTGCAATGAAAGTGAAAAGCCCATTACACATTTTTATTGCCCTAGGAGGGTTTGGGTCAGACAAACCCTGGTTTTGCCCCAGGACTGGGATGACATTAGCATGACCCTAATTTCAAAAAACGAAGGTAACATTTTAGTTTCAGCTGTCATCCCTCTGACCCTTATTCTGAGAGTCAAGAACCAGGGCTCATAGATTTGGTGTTATTCACCCCCGGATTGTCTCCAGAAGTATACATTGTTGAGGATTGACCCTATTGGCTAAATAAGGTCTTTTTATGTATTTTCTGTACATTTATTGGTGTTTTCTCAATCTTTTAGGTCATAGATATTTTTGATGTTTACATCAATTAAGATTCTGGGGATCAGATTTTCTGGAGTCCTGGCAAAGAGGGCACGTAACCCCATTTACAAATCATCAAGAACCTGCCTAGACACTGCTCTAGGGTTGTAACATAAACAAACTCTTCTAAACTTGGGAACATCACACTGCAGGTACCCTGATGCCCACTTTACCAGCACTGGACCAAGTGCAGTTAAGTAACTTGCCCAAGAACAGAGTCCGCACAGCCAACCACTAGGGGATACTGCTGGCAGCGAGCCAAACAGGTAGGGGTTCTTAGAACCACAGGCTTGGCTTCTTTCAAGCCAAGCCACATCCTTGGCTGTGTAGCCCAGTCCCAAGTCCTAAATCCTTCCTTCTCTACAGATTCAGGGTTTAGGGGCAGAAAAGATGAGGGTGTGAATTTCCTCTTTGATCCTGGACGATTTACTCCCGCTTAGCCTCAGGTTCCTTATCTGCCCCAAGGGAGGAGTTTTAGATGAAAAGACCTCTTTTTGCTTTAAGAGTGGCTGTGTGCTGGGGATGGTGGCAGGGGTGGAGGTTTCTGGGTAGTGCTAAGTGTTTCTGAGCTCTCCAAACAGGGGTTTGGGGGATCCGTCCTAGCCAACTCCCCAGGTGATCAGTCCCCCAGGCAGGGATGGCTTGTCGTTGGGCTATTGCTCCTTAACTAAGAAAAGGGAGGCTACTGGGGCCAGCGCCAGCCAGTCTGGCTGCCAGGAGATCTGGGGTGGGAGTTCAAGATGAGATAGTATCCTCAGGAAGGCTTCCTAGCGTGGAGTCCTGCAGGAGCAGCAGGAGTTAGTAAGAAGTGGAAAGGGAAGGGTTACCCCCCACCCCCATCGCCGGCAGCCGTCAAAGAACAAAGAAGCACCATTAGGCTTACAGTATAGGAGGAGCTGCGAGAGTGGAGAGGTCTTTGGAGGCGAAGTCGCGCAGGAGCTTCAGAGCAGGGCTTTATTCCAACAGCAATTGGGAGGGGTTTGAAGGAGAGTAGTCAGGAGTTTTAGAAAGACTCCTCTAGCAGCTTGGGAAGAACGGGTCGGAGGGGTCCAGAAGGGTACCAGAGAAAGCAGTCCAGGGACTGAGGAGTGTGTGTGTGTGTGTGTGTGTGTTTTGCGGGGGTCGGGGAGGGACAGGGACCCAACACCTGAGTCTTTTTCTGTACCCAAGGCACTGCGCGCAGTACCTCGGCTTTCTTTGCCTCCATGGAAGGTTCCCATGAAGAGCTGGGCTTTGGCCAGCGCTCCAAGTGCTCTGTAACAGTCCAGAGCCCCCTGTTACTTCCGGGCGCTGTCTGGTCCAGGTGCCCCAGAATTGGTAGGGTTATGCAGGAGAATTTACCACAGCTTAAGCTGCAGAACCGTTACCCCCAGAATACACGAAAACCTCGGCCGCTTTTGGCAGCGGCCTCCTCCGCCCATGACCTCATGCTTTAAGCTCCCATATAGCCTTCTCTCGTTCAGTCCACACCCAGAGGCCGGGTGGGGGTGGGGTGGGGGCCAGTGGCCAAGGTCTGGGTAGCCGGAGCCACCTTATTTATCCTGCACGTTTTAGGAAAGGGAGCAACGATTTCCCCACACTGAAAAAAGCATGCTTTAACTTTCCCTTGAGCAAAAATAATTACTCGCTGTCTTGTGGGCCCTCCCTGAGATAGATGCCTTGAACCCAGCTCGAGACAGTCTGTTTAGTCGAACCATCTTTGGTTCAGGTTTCCTCCGACCAGGGAAGAAACCTGGAAATGCTAAGGTCCGGGGCTGGACCACAGGCGTGCGCGCCTTCGCGGGACCTGGGGGCTGTCCTGCTCTCGCCCCCAGGCAGGCGCCACCGAGGTTTGAACCCTTGGCTCGCCTTTCAGCCCGCGCCCTGCCCCCTGCTCGCAGCTGCTCTCGGTTTGGGTGCAGCGGTTTCCCCCGCAGAGGAGGAGGAGGAGACAGCGCGAGGAGCGACTCCCGGCTCGGGTTTCCGCACCAATGCTGAGCAGCCCCGGGCGGCCCCAGGCGGCCGTCCCTCCTCCCCGGCACCACGTTCCACAGTCATGGCGCGCGAGGAGGGGCGAGTGCGAGCCGCGGCGGCCCCCGCGCCCCCTCCCCTCCCCTCAGCCGCCCGGCCCCGGCCCCTCTCCTAGGCAACCTCCCTCCCCGGCCTGCTGCGCCGCGGAGATGGAGACCCCTCCCCAGAGAGCTGCATTTCCAGAGCCGTCTGCAGCACCCCCTCCCCGCCCCCATCGGGGCGGAGGGATGGAGCCGCGCGCTTCGCAAACCTCCAGCTCCTTCCCCGTAACCCCAGCCCCTCTCAGCCCCACCAAGGCCGGGGTGCAGTGGCGGGGGGCGGGGGGCGGGGGGGAGGGTAGAGGCCGGTTTGCCCAGAGCGTCTTCCCGCAGCACACCTAGACCTTGGCATATTTGCAACCCTTAAAAAAAAAAAAAAAAAACTCAAACTCCAGTCGTTCGATTGCAAAGCGCATTACAATAACCGGGACGGCTACGCAGGAAGCAATCCTGCACTGGTCCGGGTCTAAGGCGGCTGCTTCCCGGCCACGCTGCCTTCTCCCGGGCCTCGATTTTCCGGCTACGCCGGGGAGTCTGCCACACCCTGGGGCTGACAGGTCCCGCTCCGGGCCGCAACTCCGTTCGCACCACCCTCACCATCCTCGTCCAGAGTCCTGCCAGCCTACAAAAGGTGCAACCTCACGCACATGCAGAGCACACAAATAAGGTCCGCAGCCCATCTCGGGGAAGGCTGCAAACAATGCGCTTGGCGGCCCGCGCCCGACGGAGCGCGGCGCCCCGGGGGACAAGGGGCGCGGGCGGGGGCCGCCGGGGAGGACCCGGCGGCCGGGGCGCTGGACACCTTACTTCCTGCTTCCCCGCCCGCGGTCAGACCCAGCTCTGCGGAGGGATATCTCTCCCCTCCTCTGTCTGTCTGTCTCTGTCTCTCTCTCTCTCTGTCTCTCTCTCTCTCTCTCTTTCCCCGCCCTTCCCCCCCCCTTTTTTGCCTCGGCTCCCCCTCACCCCACCCCGCCTTTCTCCTTTTGCAAGAAAATAATTTGACAGTCGATTTGCTGACAGGGGAGGAATTTGCATCCTGGATTAAAAAAAAAAGGCCGAGAGGAGCTTGGGAACGGTTGCTAGGGGTGGGTAATGGGTGAAAAAAGGGGGGCGCCGGGGAACGGATAAGGAGGGGTAAGGGAGGGGGCGCGGGTGGGGAGCAATGTAAAGGTAAGGCCAGGTTACCGCGGCTCGGCCCCGAGTGGGCTGCGGCCGGGGGAGGGGCGAGAGATACATATGTATTTCTGTCTCCCTAGCACACCCCCTTCCCTCTAAGCGATGGCTGAGAGGCGGTGCATGCAGATGGGGAGTAAGTTTCCTGAAGGGGAGGGTGGATGCACGCGCGCAGCCCCGCGCTGCAAATTTCCACCAGGGAGGGAGAGTGGCTGGATGCGGAGAGTTTGGAGTTGCTTGCGGCGGAGGGCAGGAAGGGGATCAGGGCCGGGAAAGGGGGCTGGCGGGCGCTATATCTGGGAGTAAGTTTCCAGGATCGGGAGAGCCTGCACGCTTGCTCGCTAGTAAGTTTCTGGCCGGGGAGGGCGCTTAGGGAGGAGGAGAGGGAGGGGTGCAGTATATAGAAGGGGGGAGGGGGGAGCAGATTTCCTGCGGGGAGGCTGAATGCATATGGAGAGTAGATTTCCTGAAGGGAGGGTGGAGGCGTAGACGGACCGAGTAAGTTTCTTGCTGGGGTGGTGGCGGAGGTGGTGGGTTGGTGCTTTGGAAACCTGGAGCTTCCCATTGGGGGTGGGGGATCACGCTCTTGGGTGGGTTGGGGGGCGAAGGGCTAGGTTCCCTGCTGGGGAGAGGGGCTTGCATCTGGGGAGTATGTTTCCTGGCGGAGCGATATTTGTTTACAGGCTGAGGGCAGTACTGTAAGTGAGTAGCGCTTCGAGAAGGCGGCTCTGACATAAATTTATATTGAAATTACTCCATCAGCTCTGCTGGCCCCCCATCTCACCCCCCAAACGGATACTGGTCTTGTCGGATTGCCCATGCACTTGTTGCAGAAGCAGCCAAGGTAGGCAAGAAGCTTATTAAGTTTCATTTAAAAAAATTTAGTTGGGGATGCTCTGTGAAAAGACGGGGGGGGGGAGGGGAAGGGGAAAAAGTGGGGAGACAGAGAAGGGAAAGTACCCCCCCTCACATACACGTCTTTACTTTCAATATGTTAGCAGGGCCTTCTGTTTGCTTCCCTCCTCTCTTCCATCTCTGGGCTGAACAGCATCCCAGCAAAGGGGGAGGGGTGTGGTGGGCGCTATAATTGGCAGCCCTGGCTTAAAGGGTGGTGGTGGTGGGGCTTGCAATTGAAGGATGTGATATTATAAAGCCTTCATTCTTGCAGCCAAGAAACCGCAGGACCCTAGGGATGTACCTTTTGGGGTTTCTGAAATGATGCCTATGTGTATGTATATGTGCCTGTGGGCACTTTGGGGGTTGGGTACTCCCCAGAAGTTACTATAGCCACCCATATGGGAGAGATGTGCAAAGGGGATAAACCTGCCCCATTCACTCCACAACTTCTGTTTGGGGGACTGGGAAGTTGCTGCTGGTGGTCTGAAGAAATGGATGGTGAAACAACACAAAACCATCCATTCATTGGCGGAGGCCGAGAGCACCTGGCCGGCAGCCTCTGGCCAGCACTGGGCTGGAGCATGTGCGCCTGCCATCCTTAGGTTAAAAGAAAATGACTCGTGATTCTTCCGTGTGCCTCCCCTGGGCTGTTAGAGCCAGCTTTGTGGAAACTCTTCCCCCAACTAGAGCCGACTTTGGCAAGTGAATGTGTGAAGCGGACTGCTAAGCATGGCTTGGGCTGTCTCCTGAAGTGCAGGAAAGTGATGCTTAGGAATGACGTTCCAGGGATGGCTGAAGAGTTCTTTAAAAAATGCTTCCTGAAAGCAGCCAGGTGCATTTTTTTAGCAGGCCATCGAGGAAAGCTGTAAGGAAGGAGTTTTGAGTTGTTCCAGTTGGTACCAACCTCTGCATCACTTACCGGTTCAAGAAAGCAGGCTGGTGATGGAAACTGTGGTTTGATGCTCCCTGGCAGGATGGCAAGGAGGAGTACTCGGCATTTAACTGTTAACCAGAAGCCTTGGCTTCTCTTGGTCTCTTATTTTCCTGCTCTTCAGCTGCTGGTTACTGCGAAGGTCTTGGTTGTCAGGTACATTAATTGTGCTGGGACTTTTAACTTTGTCAGGGTAATTTTAGCACCAAAGATTTAAACCCGGACATGTCCAGTAGGGTCACGGAGTAAATACTAGGCAGTGTGGCTAACTGAAGTTGGTTAAGCTTCCTGCAGTTCTGTAGCTAGGTTCAGTTCTATGGGGGGGTGGAGGGGAGAAGGGGGGATGAGTTAAAAAAAAAAATCTCTCTACTTGTTACTGATGGTTGCTGCTTTTTTTCTTTCCTGTCATTGGATTTCCAGACTGAGAATTTGATATTTGACAACTTGAGAGTTAAGTTAGTTGGGAATTAAATATTATTGCCATTTATCAAATGTTCCTAAATAAGCATTAGTTTAAACAAATTAGCTTTTTTTTCCTTGCTGAAAATCTGACTTTAGTTGGTGTATAGATGCTGTGAAGGTAAAAAAGATCTTTATGTGTGCTTATCTCAGTGTTGGGGAGTTATTTATGTCCCTCCCCTTGAAGCCAAGAACAGTCATTCAGGGTTTTTTTTTCTCTCTCTTATATTTATGAGATTTATTTTATTGTCTTGCTTTGGCCATTAATCAAGTCACAGTAGCTCCCCCCACCTCCTTCTGCCTAGAATGTTCTTGTGGTAATAAAGGTTTGAAGGCCCGTGGATCATAATTCATTCTTTTAAAAATATTGTGGTTGATCGTCAGGATTTGATTTATAGGAATTGATACTGGGAGAGACATACTCTGGGCCCCACCCTGTTAGGCATGTCCATTTTCGCCAAAAGATTACATGGAAGCCAGGTTGACAGCTCAAAAAAAGGGTATTTCTCTTCTGCTTATGGACATAGAGAAGATCCATTTTGCAGGTTCCATAGGAAACATGGGTCTTTTCACAGCTTGGTAAGCAGGCTTCCACATAGAAAGCACGTGTTAATGTCACATAGCATTTATGTGAGCTTGCTGTGAAAACAGTTGTTCTATGAACTGTGTGAAAAGTGCTCAGTTTTGCCTCCTTTAACCTGCTTGTGCCTGTGGTTTTTCTTGAGATAGGTGCTTTGATGGAGGGGACAGACTGTAGTGTTTTTTGCTGCTTCTATAATAAAATGTGTAGTCACAAAGCTTATTTAACCATATTCTTTTTGTGTGCCTTTGATGGGTGGGTTGGGCATAATAATCAAAACGTTTTTTTGGAAAATATAAGGGTTCTTCATAAAGCCGATTGATCAGAAAGTGTTAAAATTGTCTTGCATTCAGCAGTTAGCTCAAGTTTTGTATTTGTAAGGTGACCAAGAACTTTTAAAATAATTTGATATTCTAGGCTGGGGAAAAATGTCACTGAAAAGAGAAGTGGGGAGGATACCAGTTTCCAGCCATTCCTGGGTTTCAAATTTTTTATCTTGAAAATCCTTGGCTTGATCTGTGAGCTCCATCCATCTCTGAAATTCAGGGACTTGTTCTTGTGGAGAGAGGTCTCAAGAGGTCTTGACAGTCTCTTCCTGGGCCAACGGCCAAATTGCTTCATGGACTTGGGTGAGTCGATTAACTTCTGTTTTTGTCTTCGGATGGACTGAGTGGATCTGTACCTTGGCATTCCACAGAGGACTCTTAAGTGACCTGGTAATCTTGACCATCACCCCGCAAGGAAATACTTTGGAAAGTCTTCCACTGTCTTGGGGCAAAAAAAGTGCATGGTTGAGTCCTAATTATAATCCCAGGCAACAAAAATAATTTCAGTTCACCTTAGATGTTTCCCTTTCAGCCACTTGGTTCACTTGTCTAATTATGCTTGGTCAAGTCTAAGGTTAATTGAGCTGTTATTTGAAGGTGGCAGAGGTAGTTTTGGTGAGGAATGGGATACCAGAAAACCTAGTGAGACTATCTGCTTTCTACAGAAAGTTCACATCTGGGTAATTGTGATTTGGCTGTATATTTGCAGTAGGGTTCATGATAACATTGTTATATTATTGTCACTTCTGTGATTGTGTTCATTTCACCATGGGCTTTTTTTTTTTTATGTTCTTGATTTTTTAATTGACTTTGAACATTGAGAAGAAAGGTAAGGATCCAGACGAAAGTAACTGGGCCCCAGGCAATACAAATGGGTGTCGGTTGTTCTGCTCTAAAGGTAGTTGAATTGAACCTCTCTTACTTCTGATCTCATAAAATTATGTGATTTAGAAGAGAGAAGGATTAGAATCAGCTGGGATCTTGCGGTATTATTTCTGAATTTACATTTTGCAAGGGAACCAATGAAATAAAGGGGAAGTTAAAACATAGTTGGTTTCTTTTGTTGGGAGCGGGAGATAAGAGTGGCTGGATTCCAGTGCAAGGGCACTGTGGTATTTGAAGGGATAAATAGCTTTGAAGGGGTAATAGGAATTTGATCCCATGGCTCCCTCTCTTAATCACTCTTTTCTCCTGTATAAGATACATATCAGAAAGTCTCTGATACTTTCTAAGAATTTTTAAGTTCTCAGGGTAACTATTTGTAGGGTTTTCTGGTTAATTTGGGTTTATTGAGGAAATAGATGACAATTGCTTTTTCCTCAGAGAAGACAATAAGCTGGGATATGGTGAGTTGTTGGCCTGTTGGTTCAGCTTCATTATAATTTTTTTGATGGGGGAAGGTGAAAAAGAACTCATGAGCAGTGATAACTCTGGGCTGTAGAAGGGATCAGTTATTATTATTATTTAAAGATTGTTTATTTATGCATACAAGAACTGGGATCTAGGCTAGAGGTGGGGGCAGTGAGAGGATTCACCAGAGACAGAGTGGGGAGAAGAACAGGCAGATCTACTGACGTACACTGCTGAGGGGAGCAGCAGGCGATATAGAAGAGGTCTGCTGGGCCATGTGGGTTAGCTTGCTGTCTGGGGATTGAACTCATGTGGCAGTGGCTGGTGATAGCTTGATAGTACTGAGACTTTAACCCCTGTGCCAACAGGGAGGCCTGGGATCAGTTATTTTCATGCTGTAACTCTAGTTTATTCATACAGTAATCAGTTACTCACTAAGCACCTGCTGTTGGCCAGGCACTGTGTTAGGCTCTGAAAATACACTGATAATTTAAATAGACTTAATCATCTTCCTCTCCTAGTCCCTACCCTGCTTATAGTGGTGAAGAGATGCAGACTTATAAAGAAATATATATATATTACAAAATGTGATAAATGCTTTGATGAAACCACAGGGAATAGTTACCTGAACTTAGAAAAACTTCTCTGAGGATTGGGGGTGGAGGACAGAGAACATCAGGGGACCAGGCAAAGGAGAGTCCGTGCAGAGGGACTTTGATTTGGGGAGAACTAAAAAGAGGTACAGTTAGATATGGGGAGGGAGCACGATAATCTTGCAGAACTCTGGGGGCCCTGAAAAATTTGGTTTCATTTGATAGGAACTGGGAAAGTTTGCAGTGGGAATTGCATTGGTAGAGAGGGACAGGTGTGGAATGGGGGAACACAGTAAAGAGGCAGTGGGAATAGACCAGGTGAGGAGGTGTCAGGTGAATGAAGGGGAGAGGGTGGGGGTGAGATGCAATTTAGAGGTTGGGTGGTCAGGGTTTACTGATAGATTTGCAAGAGAGCTGAGGAGGAACTCTGGAAACTCTGAGGGGTCTGGCTCGAGTGAGGGTTCTGGCTTGAGTGGTTAGGTGGATGGGTGTGCTGTTTTCTGAGAGGGGGAAGATTGGGAGGGCCAGGGGAGCAGAATCAAGCTATTTCACTTTGGACATTGGGCACTACTGAGTTTGAGATGCCTGGACATAAGATGGAGAAGTCTGGAACAAGGCAGTCTGGTGCAGTGTCCAGCGCCAGAGGAGTGGTCAGGTCAGAGGTAGAAA